>CAUYTI010150508.1:0-17757 GCA_963575145.1 Galago senegalensis | reverse complement strand
GGCACTACCACCCGTCAGAGTGGCAATACCACCCGTCAGAGTGGCACTACCACCCGTCAGAGTGGCAATACCACCCGTCAGAGTGGCACTACCACCCGTCAGAGTGGCACTACCACCCGTCAGAGTGGCAATACCACCCGTCAGAGTGGCACTACCACCCGTCAGAGTAGCAATACCACCCGTCAGAGTGGCACTACCACCCGTCAGAGTGGCACTACCACCCATCAGAGTGGCACTACCACCCGTCAGAGTGGCAAGCTAACTCAAACACTAAGGTGGGTAGGTTTTGCATCCATGATATGGTTTTATCTTCATTTCTTATTTTAAATAAAATCAGGTTCCTTTGGCAAGAAAGTGAACTCTCCATTAGTTTTCTTGCTGAAGGTTCTTCATAAAATTTCCAGTGTTCATCTGTAATATCTGAGCCTTTGGATAGATAGCCTGAGCTGAGTGGTTTTACTGTGGGAATTGCCTGCCGATGGAATTTACAGATAATAATCACACTTTTGCTTAAACACGTATAGTATAGCCTCATTGAGTGTGACTATAAAAAGCAAACAGTTTGGTGTTTACTTTTCTGCTCATTCACGAGATAATAAAATAAAATACAGTTTAGCCTAGAGTACATGACATTAGCATCAAGGCTAGTACCCTACCTAGTAGTTCTATGCTAATTTTAGACAAGGGGCAGATTGTTTCTTTAGACTGTTGAGTTTTTAAGTCTGAAAGGCAAAAAGTTTTGCATTTCAGGGCTGCGCTAAAGTAAAATCACTTTGATAGCATAATTTGGTGAGCAGTTTATGTTGTCTCTCTTCTGCCACCTCAGAGCACTGGTAGAGAGAGAACTCTGACTCACAAGTTGAAAGGGAAGTTAAGAAAGACATCTGGTCTCCCGGAGCCTGCCTGGGCAGCAGAAGTCAGCCACACTCCGCTTTGCAAGCATTTGCCTTCTTACCAATGTGTTCTGAGGTTTTCCTCAGAGCTCAACCCTGGAACCTAAATTCAAAACCCTAAATCTTTGCGGAGAACCCCAGGCTTCAAACAAAATTTCTAGAAGTGTGCTGAAGAGAAGCTGTTTCTAATCTAGCACATTTCACAAACAACATTCCTCTTATGCGATGCTGATCAAGGGCCAGATTCTGTCCTCCTGAGCACGGCTTCTGCAACATGCAAGAGTCTGTGGCCAGGGAAGGCCTTTGCCATCATTGGGGGTATTTTGGTACTTTGCCATCATTGAGGGTATTTTTCCATGACTAAATTTCCCAAAATTCCCCATTCCTCTACCAGCTTGCAGGTCACTCTCCTCTACGTGACCTCCAATGTGACATGGGGAGAGAAGTATTGGAATGAAAATCAGTAGTGCTGAGTCCTGGTGCCTGTTCTCCACCGAGTAGCTGTGTGATCTTGGAAGTCACTTAACCGCTCTGTGCTCTATTTCTTTCAGGGTAAACTGGGAGGCCAGGCTGGATCCACAGCTGGAAGATCATGGGCCCTAGAAACAGCAAACAATCGTCTGCCAAAAAGAAGAATAGAAAGCGGAGGAAGAGAAAGAGGAGAAGAGTCAAATGTTAAGGAGGAAAAGGCCGAGGAGGGCAAGAAAGAAGGGGGGGACTTACGCCATTTAAGGGATCTACCTATTGCTTTTATCTTTCTTATGCATTGAGATTCTACATGACAGTCTACGTAATATTTTATTTAGAATTATAAAAAAAGTAATTTTACTGCTAAAAAAAGGTAGAAAAATCCCTGGACACAATGATTTTTGAAAAGTCTTTACAACTTTAGAATTCTCTTAGTCATCATGATAGCGTCTTTAGTAACCGTTCGTCTGGTGTCTCCTGTGCTCACTTCAACATCACATATACTAAAATTGGGACAATACAGAGAAGATTAGCACGGCCCCTGGGCAAGGATGACATGCAAATTCATGAAGCGTTCCATTTAGCATCTCCTGTGTGACAGGCACTGGCTAAATCCTTTTTAATCCATTAGTTTATTTAATCCTCATGGAAACTCTGCAAAACACATCTTTATTATTTCATTTTCCTCTCCCGTGGCTTACAGCTTGTTCAGTAAAGGGCCAGGGTTTACACCATCATCAGTTCCAAAGCCCACATTTTTCTATCCTTACTATGGTATCCAAAACTGAAGTTAAATTAAAGCTACCCTTAAGAAAATTACTTGGAAAAGCAGGATATGGTAGGCAGAATAATGGTCTTCTAAAGATGCCAATATCCTAATCCCCCAAATCCATAAAAGAAATTTTGCAAATACGATTAAGGCAAGGATACTGAGAAGATTATGCTGGATGATGAGGCTGAGCTGAATGTAATCACAGGTCTTTAAGAGAAAAGACAGGACACAGGAGAGTGAGAGGGGACGTGATGAATGCAGAGAACTGGGGAGATGCAGCGTGAGACAGACTTCAGCAGCCATTGCTGGCTCAGGAGTGGAGGAAGAGGCCCTGAGCCAGGGAATGAGCAGCGTCTAGAAGCTGGAAAAGCAAGAAAACAGATCCTGCCGGAGCCTCCTGCAAGAACGCCCTGCCAGTACCTGGGGTTTTAGCTCAGTGAGTCTGCTTTGACCTTCTGGCCTCCAGAACCGTCAAGATAACAAATTTCTACTGTTTAACTCACTAGATTTGTGGTAATTCATTATAACAGCAATGGGAAACTGATACACAGGGTAATATTGCGTAGTCGTCTATAATTTCCTTTAAAGAACTTTAACATAGACAGAGGGGTATCACATCTACAGGGTTTAGTTACAAGCCAGGTACAATTATTAATAGATGTGGATGAGGAATTTGCACGGCGGAGTTCAGCCAGCTGTATGCCGTGAAGCCACACCCTAGAGGTGGCTATTGCGAGCGCGTCTGTTACCACATCGCTGACCTTCAGCAGATGTTTTATTTATTAGTATTATTAATGTCAAAAATAGACTTTTATTGGTAAAATCAGCGGCCTGTTAGTTAGCAAAGTGAATGTTAGAAATGCATTCTTATGTGGTGAACGCAGGGTATTCAAATACTTGGGTCGACAAAAATATTTTGGAGACATTTCCACCCTGGCCTGAACAAAGCATAAGAATCTAGTGAACCTTTTGGGTTGAATCCTTCAAGATAGTGCTTATGGCCTGACCTCTCAGAGGTCCTGCGTCCAGTGACTGAAGGATTTCTGGTTGCCTGACATCGAAGTATAAGAGCAGCAGCGTCCTGCCTCTGTCACTGTGTCTCCCTTTGAAGACCCACTCTTGCCTGGTGGTGTCAGAGCACTGACCAAATCAGAAACTGATTTTCATCAGTATGAGATCTACGCCATACAGTAGTAGGCACAGAAGCAGCAGCTGCCGTTTAACAAACACCTGTCTGTGTAGACCAGTTTGTCTACACATACTTCATTTCAACATCGCTGTGGGAAGTGCTTAACCCTTACCCCCTGAAATTTCCCAGCAGCTGTTATTAATTACCAAAAATAAAAACTTAAAAACAGGGTATAATTAAATTAGTCTACGTCATTTTGCAACAGTTGTCAATTTCCAGGAGCGACCTACCTTGGAAAACGTAAAACCAGCCTTCCTGTTCTTTTGCGGCAATAAAGACGTGTTCCATCACTAGTGAGGTCTGCAACGGGAAGTTGTACCTGGGAAAGGCTACTGTGTCTTAACACAGAATGAATTTCTGGACTTTCTTTCACTAAATTATACTTTAGGTGTTTCCACGGAAGAAAAATAGCACATATCTTCATCATAGAACATGCTATCACCACGACTGCTTGAGATATAACTTTCCACCATAGACGGTGCTGAGGTCATCAGCATTTGTACAATGGTCTCAATGGGAAATTTCTACTCAGTGTAGAAGCCTAAAAATCAAAAATCAAAAAAAAGTGGCAGGGTAAAAGGGGTTGCTAAGAATTAAGTTGTAAGGAAATGTGGCACATGTGCAGATGTGCCCCATCCAAGGAACCACTCTTTCTACTCATCTCACAGACTCCAGGGGGCGGAAAATGAGAAAGGAAGTTCAAGTGGGATGAAATATGTCTGGGAGAAGCTTCACTGTGGGGGCCATACTGATATGTGAGACCAGACGGTAGAGGAGCCAACAAATTAGATTATTTTTTGTACACACATGAAAACCACCCAAACAAATATTCCATTGCAATGTGCTGGTTCTATTATCCTCTGCAATATTTTGAGGGGCATTTCCAGGCAAAATGCTTCATGATGGCTACCCCCTGAGCCACACGGGAATGAAGAACAGGGTCTGTTGGCTTCACATGCGTGAACCGATCTAAGGGATTTGATTAACTTTACCAGACTTCTCAGTCAAAAGGAAACAATTGTAGATTCAGTTGCTTGTTTGTTTTGCTTCACTGAATCTTAGGCTAGAAAGAATGTGAAAATCTATCTATTTCGGCTCTTCTATTTTACTAAGACATTCACCTGCCCAAGATCACACAGCCGGTTAGTGGCAAAATAAAGCCATCATTCTACACCACTATGGTTCTACCATATCTATTTGATATATTTGTACTATTTAAATGTTTTCCTTTTATTAATTTACATTAAAATGATAGTACATATGACAAGCAGTCTAAGACTTCTTTCTTGATTGGTCGACATTTTGAATGAACAATAATGCTATTTTGATTGTTGAGACGTTCTTTTCATATTCAAATATGACATGCACCATGCTCTTTCCTACTGGCCTGCTTTTGACTATGATTTTCCATTTGCCTGAAATATCATCAACCCAGGTATCCGCCTGGCCAACTCCCTTCCTCACAAAGTCCTCGTCACCCAGCCCTTCTTTGAAGCCTTCTCTGAGTGGCCTCAGGAAAAAATAGTCAATTGCCCTCCCGTTTGCACAGCCCCCTTAGCAATCCTCACTCAGGGGTTTAAACATCTTTATGCATCAGCATCTCCCATTATGCATAAAATCTTTGACATCTCAGTTTATTCCTAAGAATTCTGTTCTCCGCCTGCATTCAACTTCTTCCCTAGCACCCAGCATGCTGTTGATTGCATGAGAAGGCTCAAAAACTCAAGGCTCCAATTTTAATGTTGTTATAACAATTACCAATATTTAAAATGCACCCATTCATTTATTATCTAATATGTGAGAAAAATAAATGAGGCCGCCCCCTCCCCCATACACGATCACACTCCGGTGGGGACTAGTGAACAGCTGCAAACAGTTTGCAACATGGGTAATAGCTCTTTGAAACCAATTTCAACATCTTTAGGTTTTGTTTGTTTTTTTCCCATTAACTTCAACTGGACATAGTGACTATTTTTTAAATTGGCTAGCCAATGGTATTTTTCAACAGGATATTTATTTTAATATATATACATGTGATATTTACATTTACATAATTTCTATTCCAAACTTATATTTAAAACTATTTTGGTGGGTGGGGTAAACATAATCATGGTACCCAAAGGTACCCATATCCTATTCTCCCAAACTTGTGAATATCCTCTGTTAAGGCAATGGTTCTCAACCTGTACATCATGACCCACAGGAACTGTATTAAAAGGCTATGGCATTGGGAAGGTTGAGAACCACTGTATTAAGGGAATGAAGGTAGCTGATAAAATGAATTTATTAACCAGCTAAGCTTGAGATGGGAACATTCCCCTGGGTTGTCTAGGTGGACCCAAAGCCATCAAAAGGCCCGTAAGTACAGATGAGCAAAGCAGAAGAGTCAGAACAAGCAAAATGGCGCCACAAGAAAGACTCAAGCAGCTAGTGTCAAGGTGCAGGAATGGGGCCATGAATCAAGGGATGCAGTGGCCTCTAGAAACTGGAACTGACAAAGGAATTAATCCCCTCTGGAGTCTTCAGAAGAAGTGCAACCCTGTTCACACTCTGGTTTTAGCTCAGCAAGACTCATTTCAGATTTGGGACCTCCAGAACTGTAAAATAGTAAATTTATATTCCTATGGCTCTACATTTTCAGTAATTTGTTAGCAATAAAAAATTATACAATGGGAATCTAGCCATATGAATACAAGCATGTACATTCAGTACCTATTGTATGTACATAGGTACTTCTAGAACCGAATAGAAAGGTAGCCAGCATTCTTTGAATAACCATGTTTCACAAATCACTAAGATACTTTCAATCTTTTTATTTTTACCAAGTGAATTTGTCAAATTCAATCTAATTTTACTTATTTATAGCAATGCTTCTAGTTTCCCCCAAGGGGGGGGTTGATCATAAAGCTGATAAAATGTCAGTGACTTTAGATAAGCAATGACCAGGCACCCCACTGCTAAATTTTTGTAAAGATATTGAAAGAGAAAAAATGTTTAAGAATAATTATAAGGTCTGAAGATTGGGTAGTAAAGGGAGCAATATATAAAATCATACTTAATTATTAATTAGATATATTGTAGCCTATTAATAAAAAACCTCTGTTCCCATGTGAGTTGTGTTGACATGACAATTTCCGTAGATGTTTTCCACAATCATTTATTCACAGCAAGTATAATACAGAAACCCTAAACAACTTCAGTAACTATGATATATGTGGTATATTTCTGTTTTCCTGGCCAGTACTGTAAAAATGGTCTCAAACATTTTCAGAGTAATCATCCAGTTAGAATGACATATGGCTGTTTTCTAATGTACAGATGACTAGTTGACTTTCAAGGCGAAGTTTTTGGCCTTGGCTCTGCAATCCAAGCATAAAATTATGTGAGATTGTGAGTAATAAAAATAATTGAGTCCTGGCAGCAAATGTTCAGCTGTTACTCTCTGAAACTAAATGAATCAATAATGACAATTACTTTGATTTCCAGGCTCTGGATCCCCATATCCAGTTTTGTTGATTAAAAAAGAATTCACATTCAACTTTTATCTTCTAAGTATGTAAAAAGCCACTCACATTTGGTATTTAAGAACTCCACACTAGCCAACTGCAAAGTACTAGGCTATCATAAAAAAATACCATGAACTCAGTGGCTTAAACACAGAAATGTACTTTCTCACGGTTCCAGAAGGTGGAAAGTCCGACATCCAGGTCTGTTGTGCTCACACTCTGGGGAAGGCTCTCACCCTGGTTTGTAGATGGCCGCCTTCTTGCTCTGTCTTCACAAAGTGGGGAGAAAGGGAACAAGCCCTCTGGTCTCTTCTGAGAGGACATTAATCTCATCATGGTAGCCTCACCCTCACGACCTCCCCTCACTCTACTTGCCTCCATGGTCCTGTTATCTCCAATACTATAGATTTGGGGAAGATAAAAAGATTCATCCGGTATCATCCACTTCTTTCTCAATGTCCCCCATCTGTCTATCTCCACCTCAAATCCAAGAAGTCACTGACAATTCACATCCGCACTGTCTTTCCAGTGTAATCTCCAAGTTGATCCCCATTGCGAGTGTTTTAGTTTAAGCTGTTGCCTTCTCTTAACCTCTAACGCTCTGATCCTGGCCATTGGCCACACTACCTCCAACACCATGCTCCTTCTCTGCTTTGAAACTTCTGTTGGCTTCCAGTTTCCCACAGATTAACCATCAAATTCTTTACTACAACTTTTAAGACGCCCCTGCCCCCCAACAGTTTGGGACTAAACTACTTTTTCAACATTGTCACCCATTATTCCTTACCTCCTACCCTCCAAACAAACAAAACTTCCCATTATATCCCTCAGTGAATCACACCCTTTCACCCCCAGTGCTTCCATGCACAGAGTCCAAATCCAGGCATTCCCTGCGTAGAAAATCCTATCATCCTTTTAAATCAGACATTCTTAAAAAGTCATCTTTAGGCTCAGCACCTGTGGCTCAGGGGCTAGGGCACTAGCCACATACACCCTAGCTGGCAGGATCAAACCGAGCCCAGGCCTGCCAAACAACAATGACAACTACAACCAAAAAATAGCCAGGCTTTGCAGTAGGCACCTATAGTCCCAGTTACTTGGGAGGCTGAGGCAAGAGAGTCACTTAGGCCCAAGAGTTTGAGGTTGCTGTGAGCTATCACACCACGGCAGTCTACCAAGGGTGACATGGTGAGACTCTGTCTCAAAAAAAAAGTTGTCTTTAGTTTCCCTAAGAATCAAATCCCTTCTCTGGGATTCCATAGGCTTTTGCTAATATACTGTTATACTATTTATCATATTGAATTACAGTTATCCTTTTACGTATTGTCTTAATAAAATACAGAGGTTTTCGGATTTTTAATTTGTGCTGGGTTCCTTTTCATTGAGGCTAACTACCAGATAAACTTTTACATCTTCCCTCTACATCACCCCAAATACATAAAGCACACACCGAGATGCCCTGGTGAACAGGTGCCAAGCCAAAGGTTAAATTTGTGGGGTTTCATGTTTGTTTTCCTCTTCATTAGCAAAGGTAGTGACGGTTACAACTTATTGCATGTATGTGAAGAAAATTATAAATAGGTAAAAGTCACCTTGGAATCATTGAAATTAGCTTCCTATAGAAGGCAGGCATAGATAAAATAACTCAGTAATCTGAAGGAAGGGATATTAGTTTTCAAGGGCAACTATAACAAATTAATAAATAAATTGTGTGTCTTAAAACAATAGAAAACTATGTTGTCAAAGTTCTGGGGGCCAAGGTCTGAAATCAGTTTCACTGATTTTCTCATCCAAAATCAAGGTTATGGCCGAGCAGTACTCCCTACCAAGGCTCTGAGGGAGGATTAGGTTTTTGCCTCTTCTAGCTTGTGATGACTGTGGAATTCCTGGCCTTGTGTCCATATCACTCCAGTCTCTGCCTCTGTGGTCACACTGACTTCTCTGTGTGTGTCTCTTAAATCTTCCTCTCCCATCCTCCAACTAAAGGAACTCATTTGATGGTTTTTAAGACCTTCCCGGATAATCCAAAATCTTGCCAAGATCATTAATTACATCCGTAAGATCATTTTCCCTTACAAAGTACATTTGCAGGCTCCAGACATTAGAGTCTTATATCTTTGGATGCATTATTCAGCATAACATAGGAGAAAAAAAATCCTTTGTTAAAAAAGAAAAGTAGAAACAGGTGTCATCATCAAAAATGGTAGACTAATGAACTCCAATATTCCACCTTTCCACAAAATGAATCAATAAGCTGTCAAAAATGTCAGAATCACCTTGTTGGGAACTCTGGAATATAATAAAAAATATACAAAGAATAGAGGAATGTTTAATAAAGAAAGAAGCTGCTAAATTCAGTGTTTAAGGAAGTCTCTATCCAATCACTAGCTCTGCGAACATACTTTAATGGCCTCACCCAATAAAGAATGCAACTGTTTAAAAAAAAACAATATGAGACTCTTAAGAGAAAACTTAGGGGTAAGTCTTCCCCCACCTTGGATTTGGTAACAGTTTTTTAGATATGACACCAAAAGTACACATCACAAAAGAAAAAAATTAGCAGATTAGACTTTACCAAAACTAAAAACTTTTGTTCATCACAGATGGGGGGAAATAATTGCAAGTTATATAGCTACTAAAGGGTTAGTATCCAGAATATATAAAGAACTCTTACAATTTAGTGGCCAAAAGGCAAAAAAAAGTCAATTAAAAATTGGGCAAAGGACTTGATTAGGCCTTTCTCTCTAAAAAAGATATAAATAGTCAACAAGCACATGAAAAGATGTGCAACTTCCTTAGTCAACAAGCAAATACAAATACAATTGTCAATGAAATGTCACCCTAGACCCATTAAGATGAATATCATTTTTAAAATGAAAAATAAGTTTTGAGGATGTGTAAAAATTGGAACCCTTGTATATTTCTGCTGAGAATTCAACATGTTGCAACCACTGTGTAAACAGTTTGTGGCTCCTCAAAGAAATTAAACATAAAATGACATAAACAGGTTTTCAGATAAAAGTGTCACACAAGCGTTTATGGCAGCATTAGTCCCAATGACCAAGAAGTTGGAATAACCCAAATGTCTACCTCCTGTGAGTAGAAAAACAAAATGTGGTATCATCAATGGAGTTTTATTCAGTTCTAAAAAGGAATGAAATATTGATACACGTTACAACATTGATGAACCTTGAAATCATTATGCTAAGTAAAAAAGGCAGACACAGAGACCACACGTTATGTTATTCAGAACAGATGAGCCCACAGAGACAGAACAGATGAGCAGGTTCCAGACACTGAGGAAGGAGGGAAAGCAGAGGGGCTACTTGTCGGGTACAGGGTTTCCTGGGGATGAGGAACTTGTTCTGAACTGGATAGTGGTAATGGCTGTAGACGCTGTGAATGTACTAACTGCCACTTAATTGTACATTTCAAAATTAATGTTAAAATGGCAATGGTCATGCTATGTGAATTAATAATAATAATGCTATTTAACTAATGTTAAAATGGCAATGGTCATGCTATGTAAATTTTACTTCCATAAAAATAAAAGTAAACTGTTTTGAAAATAGAAAATTCACCTCTCCCCATAGGTAACTGGTACTGAAGGAGGCCAATGGTTCTGGGTTCATGAAGTATTAAAACCAAGCCCAGCCCCTCACCCCAGATCTGGCTTGACCCCTACGAAGTGACTGTGAATTTGAACTGACAGAGCTGCCAGGGGTGAGCCCGTATAACTTGAGCAGATGCCCAATAGAGCGTGAGGATGGCTCTGCAAAACATAACACTAAGGGAATATCTTTTCTCACTCACTGCCATCTGACACTTATAGGTGCTGACCTTTGCCATCAAGCTCCTAGCCCAGATGTTATGCTGGTTTTAGGAATGATCTTCCTTGGCTCATATTTGCTGGAAAGATTCAACTGCTACCGCCATCCTGAAGAGCCTTGCATCTCCCACTAGAAAGATCTATCCATGGCCACGGTTCTGAGCGGTCTGGGAAGTACAGCCCAGAAGCACTGGCCCACTCCAGACTTTAAAACTCTCTTGTTTTCACCCCAAATTTCACTGAGGATGTGGGCAGCCTGTCCTCCAAAAGATTAGCTCCCAAGACCAGCTTCTGCTCAGCCACCACAGTCCCTCTGCTAAAAGCTACACATCAAAATTTAAAAGAGCAAGACTCGGTTTCTCCTTCAAGATACTCAAAAGCACAAGGGGCTCCTGGGTTTTTCTGTTTCATCTTCTCTCCAATGAATGAGGTGCCCAACCTTTTGCACTTTGGAAACTTAAAGATATTGCTGTGTGTAGAGTGACGCCAGGTGACAGGAAGTCAAAGTCCTTCTTTGCTATCAGTTGACCAGCTGATTGAGCCTGCCATGTGTACACGTTTGTGTCTTTCCTTTTGTAACTGCGGCTTAGGAGCACTGCACATCTTTTATGAATTGCTTTCTGATATCCACAGTCTCCAAGGTCAAATTGCCCTAATGCTAACCACAGAAACAGAAACTCAGGAGAGGGTGCGATAAGCCCTCGGTGTCCTTTCCAACTAGTCATCAGTTTTATAAACGTTGATATAAACAATAACCTCTACCCAAAAGAGACAGAGAAAATACAGCAAAGGATGAAGGAACAGCTCAGTGTGCTACTTGTCGGCTCTCATCCACCAGGGAAATCCAACCGAGATTGGGAGCTGTACTCAAGAAGATTCCCACACTACTCAAATTGCAAATTCCCCTCCCTGGGGCAGTCTGGGCATGTTTTGGTTTGCTTTGCTTTGCTTACTGTTCTTGGTGTGGTGGTAGCAGCACTAAAAAGTAAACATAAAGGTAATTTGACAATAATTTTGATACTTTACTCTGGGTCTAGTAATACAACTGAAACATTATTTCCCAAAGCCTGGTTACATAGAGCACATGTGTAAGAATTGCCTGGAATACTTGCTAACAAGGTAGCCCCCGAGCTCTCCCCCAGGCCTATCCATCACACCTCCCGGGGATCTGCACCTGTGTTCCCCTTCACCGGTCATCTTGTTACATGCTGAAGTTTGCACTAAGGCGGAAGACGTAAAAAATATTGTCCAAGACAGTATTTTGTGTGTCCTCCAACCCATCCACTCGACCCACTGGGGTATTAGTTCCTAGAGAGCAGAGATCATGTTTTTATTATTCATGCACCACTCACTCCTTCACCTGTCATTGAATTACTAAGAGATGCTGATTACATAAAGCAGAATGAACATAACAGACACCCAAGAAGTGTTTGTGAATGGGTGAACACACACAGGAGCACATTTCCTTATTGGTAAGAATCTTAGAAACATGTTTTCTTTCTCCTCTATTGGAAAACCATCACATTATTAGCCATGTGGGCGACCACTTATTTCACTAGGCATCATTCCAAATCATTAGGCTGAATAAAAATAGTAATTGCTTATGAACACATATCACAAGTCTCATCGATGTTTCCTTCTAAATGTCTACATGAAAGCAAGTGTTGTTGCCATTTATGAAACTGTCTCTCTATACACTTTATATGGAGAATGCCAACCAGTGCTGTTCTTTCTACTGTGAAAGGCAGATCCATTAGCCACTCACCCAGAGATCTTTTACTAACATGTGTCGACCAGAATCAGCCCACACGTCTCCAAAATTCCTCCAAGAAGTAGTACCCTCCTCCCCACCCTATTCCCATTGACAACCACATGTCCCTAGGTCAAATTTAATGAGAAAAGTGATTCTCCAGTCACCCTCCCAGAGAATCACTTTTCTCATTAAATTTGACCTAGGGACATGTGGTTCTCAACAAGTGAACTTTTCTAGAACTAGGATATAAATGTTTTGACACAATGACTATGCAAATGACATGAAATTTATGTGAACCAGCTTGATGAAAGTATTTCAAAATGATATGAAAACGCTACACTGTACCCCAGGTTTGCATTAATGTATACAACTATCATTTAATTAAAAAAAAAAAGAAAGAAAGTAACATATTAGAGATGGGGTTTGTTTGAGCATACCATTTAGTTAGTGTGTACAGTACTGGTTAGAGAAATGGAGGGCTTAGGTTCCAATCCTATATCTATCTTTTTCTCTGTTTTTCTAAGTCATTTAACTTCCTGAGCGTAAGTTGCAATAGATGAGTGTCTAATTGGTGAAATTATCATTTTATATATGTATATCTTTGAATAATTTTATCTCTAGATCTGAAACTGGGGACTCAAAGAACTCTGCAGACATACCACAAAATTATTTTAGCAAGTGTCAGAACCTGGGGGAATATTACACAGTTGTATCACGATTAAAGCTATATTATTTGACATCAGACAGCCCTGTGTTTGAAGCCCATAGTTTGCCACTTAGTTGCTATGTGATGGTGGATAAACTACTTAACCTCTTTAAGCTTCTATTTTCTCATAAATAAGATATGGGTAATTGTACTCAGTTTATAGGATTATTATGAGACATAAATAACACAATGGATAAAAGTAATTATCAGAGAACCCACATACAACAAGTATTGGACGTATGATACTAGTACTTGGAAAGTTACATAATTCTTATTGGATATTTGCTATCTTATTTAAAAATTGAAGCTTTTTTTAAATTTCAGGTTAATGTGAAAGTACAAATAACAAGGTCACAATATTTGAATTTGTTCTCTAGAGTCTGTCTTGGAGTTGTGTCCACACTCAAAAAGTGTGCCATATACCCATGTACATTGTGCCCATTGAGAAGACACCAACACCCCCTACTCCCCTCTCCACTTTCTCCTGTTCTCCCTCCCCCTAACTTGAATTGAATTAAGTTTTAATCCTTTGTGAGAGTGTATTTGATCATCTACTGGATTCATATTAGTATTGAGTACATTGACTATTAGTTTTTCTATTCTTGTGATACTTTAATAAGAAGAATGTGCTTCAAGTCCATCCAGGTTAATACAAAAGGTGTAAAGTCTAAATCTTTTTTAATGGCTAAATTAAATGTCTAATATTCTATGGTATACATATACCACAGTTTGTTAATCCTTTCCTGAATTGATGGGAATTTAGGTTGTTTCCACATCTTGACAATTATAAATTGAGCTGCAGTGAACAATCTAGTGCAAATGTCTTGATGATAAAATGATTTTTTTATCTTCTGGGTAGATGCCTGGTAGTGAGATTGCAGGGTCAAATGGGATGTCTAATTTGAGGATTCTCTATACTTCTTTGCAAAGAGGCTGCAAGAGTTTACATTCCCACCAACAGTATAAAATTGATCTCCTCTCTTCACATCCATATCAGCATCTGCAACTTTGGGAATTTGTGATGTGGGCTAATTTTACTGGGGTTAGGTGATAGCTCAGGGTGGTTTTTATTTGCATATCTCTGATGATTAGGGATGATGAGTATTTTTTCATGTTTGTTAGTCATTCATCTATCTTCCTCACAGAAGGTTCTGTTCATCTGTTCATGTCTCTTGCTTAGTGATAGGTAGGATTGTTTGCTCTTTTTTTTTTTGAAACAGAGTCTCACTATTTTGCCCTCCATAGCATGCTATGGCATCATAGCTCACAGCAACTTCAAGCTCTTGAGCTCAAGCGATTCTCTTGCCTCTACCTCCCAAGTAGCAGAGACTACAGGCACCATGTCAATGCCCAGCTATTTTTCAAGACAAAGTCTCACTCTGGCTCAGGCTGGTCTTGAACCTGTGAGCTCAGGCAATCCACCCACCTCAGCCTCCCAAGTGCTAGGATTACAGGAGTGAGCCACTGCACTTGGCCTTGCTTGATCTTTTTGTTGTTGTTGATTAATTTGAGTTCTCTATAGATCCTAGTTATCAAACCTTTGTCAAATTCATAATACAAAAATATTTCTTTCCCACTCTGAAGGTTGTTGGTTGGTTTTACTTGTTGTGTCCTTAGCTATACAGAAATTTTTCAGTTTAATTAAATACAATTTGTTTATTTTTGTTGTTGCAATTGCCACTGAAGTCTTCTTCATAAAAAGCTTTCCTTAGGCTGACATCTTCAAGAGTTTGTCATATACTTTTGTCTAGGATTTTTATTGTTTCTGTCTTAGATTTAAATCTTTTATCCATCTTGAGTCAATTTTTGTAAGTAGTAAAATGTATGCGGCCAGTTTCAGTCTTTCATATGTGGTTATCCAGTTCTCTCAGCACCATTTATTGAATAAGGAATGTTTTTCTCAGTATATGCTTTTGTTTGGTTTACCAAAGATCAGATGGCTATAAGAGATTGATTTCATCTCTTGGTTTTCTATTCAGTTCCAAGTGTCAATGTCTCTATTTTCATGCCAATACCATGTTATTTTGATCACTGTGAAGTTGTAATATAACCTAAAGTCTGGTAGAGTAATGCCTCCAGTTTTGTTTTTATTACTAAAAATTGCCTTGGCTATATAGGGTTTTTTCCTAGTTCCATATGAAATTAATAACTTTTTCCAGTTCTTCAAAATATGATGTTATTTTAATGGGGATTGCATTGAATCTGTAGATTGCTTTGAGTAGTATAGACATTTTAACAACATTGATTCTTCCCAGCCAAGAGCATAACATATATGTTCTTCCATTTGTTAATGTCTTCTGCTATTTCTTTTCTTGGGGCTTCATAATTCTTTTTGTAATAATTCACATCATTCACCTCTTTCATAAGGTATATTCCTAGGTATTTCATTTTCTTTGAAGCTACTGTGAAGGGAATTATGTCTTTGATTAACTTCTCAACTTCACTGTTAGTGGCACATACAAAGGCTACTGATTTATGGACGTTGGTTTTATACCCTAAGACATTATGGTATTTCCTGATGATTTCCAGGAGTCTTATGGTTGAGTCTCTGGGGTTCTCTAAGTATAAGATCATATCATCAGCAAAGAACCAGAGTTTGACTTCCTCTGCCCCCATTTGGATGCTCTTTATATCTTTCGCTTGCTAGATTGCCTTGGCTACAGCTTACAGCACTTTGTTGTGATTAAAGCTTTTAATAAGAAGGAAAAGGTGGAGGAAATAATCAATAAAGGAAGAAAAGAAAAAATTCAGCTCTTCCCAGCCAGGAGCTCTCCATGTCTCCCACCTTTCCACCTTTCCCTGGAAGTCTGCCTATGACTTCTCAGATGCCTCTCCCGTGCTTAAGTTTGATGAACATCTATTTTCACCTTGTTCAGCTAAGACAAATAAGAAAAGGAATGAAGGATTTCATGCTTGGGAAGCTCTGTCAGTTATGAAATCAGAGACTTAGAATCCATTCAGAGGACGGAACAGAAATAAGAGGTCAGCATGGTCCCATGAAGTTGGCAGCTTTCTGTCTCTTCTTTCATTGTCTTTTCATGTCCTAGAAAGTGATTTCTGTTTTTATCTTCAGGGCTACTGCTTCCTAACGCTCTTGTTTGCCTTTTTCCTTTACTGGCAAGACTAAGGGTTTTAGTGCTTCCAGTTTAAAAAAAAAAATGAAATCATAAAACCAACATTCTGTAAATAAAGCTGAATCTCATAGAATGGCAAAAAAAGAAAGAGAAAAAAAAATTGACCGGAACCAGGAAAATTCCTTAAAGAAACAAAATGCCTCACCATCTGCAAAAGAGTTAGAAAAAGGATAAGCAAGGACAAAAAGTGAAGGAGGTGGTATTAGTAGGGAAATATTAATATACAGGGTTGCCATAAAGTTATTGTGCAATTTAAAATTGTATTAACCTTCTTATTCCTGTGCTATTATTTTAGTCATAAAGATACTACAGAAAGGGGATAACTTTTTTGGTATTGTCTTTCAGCAAATATACTTTTTCTGAGAAGCTTCTCCCCATGAAAATTCCTGAGAGCTCTGCCAACATTCCTCTCCTGCTTTCTCTCCATGAATTCAGAATTATCTGAGCTCATCATCAGTATTCTTTATGCTCTGGAAACAGATATACTCCTGAATACCCATAAAAATGAAGTTCATCCCAGTGAGAAAAATTCTCACTTTGTCTTCTCTAAGGTCAGTTAGCAAATTTTTAAATAAGAGGAGCCACTAATTAAATGTATGCTCTAAGAGCATGAAGGTAAGGCTTCTATCTGTTTATTTTTCTCCACTGTATTTATGACTGAAGGCTGGCACTTCATAGATGCTCAATACGTTTGTTGGATAAATGGGTGGGTGAATAGATTGATGGATGATGGATGGATGGATGAATAAACTGATGGTTGGATGGATGGATGATTGAATGGATGGATGGATGGGTAAATAAATTGATGGTAGGATGAATGGCTGTGTGGATGAGTGGATGGATGGATGGATGGATGGATGGATGGATGGATGGATGGAAGAATGATGAAACCATGAAGCTTCTTCTGGCCCTGGCAGCTATGGTCACTCTTCTCTTCTTCTTCTGATAGCAAGTGGAATACAATAGGTGACCTTCCATTACTCTCTGGCTTCTGTTGCCTGGGTTATCATACAGTGAAAATATTCCTATACAATTAAAAAATATGGCAATCATATTTTATCTCATATATTTGTTTTCACTTTGGGAAGTGTTCTCAAGTATTCTCTTCACTAAATAACTCTTTTCTTTTGTTAAGGGAATTACCTATATAAGCATCTTTCATGGTTATTTAAAAGCCACATATTAGGTGAAGCTACAAGCTTCCTGTAGTGTAGTCTTGACAAGCTAACCCAATTAATAAAATACAAACTAGCAGCCAGAATTAATTTTTCAAAATTCAATATTTTCTTGAAATTCCCACTGTTTTATAATCTCAAACAGTTCTATTTCTAGCCAAAGCAATTCTTACTTTTCTTTTACCACATCATACTTTTTTTTTTAATTGAATGTTAACTATGTACATTAATGCACTTCTGGGGTACAGTGTGGGGTTTTCACATGCATTCTGAAATACTTCCATCAAACTGGTCAACACAGCCTTCATGTCATTTTCTCAGTTATTGCTTTA
>CAUYTI010150507.1:0-37535 GCA_963575145.1 Galago senegalensis | reverse complement strand
GCAACCAAAAAATAGCCGGGCGTTGTGGCGGGTGCCTGTGGTCCCAGCTACTTGGGAGGCTGAGGCAGGAGACTCGCTTGAGCCCAGGAGTTGGAGGTTCCTGTGAGCTGAGATGCCACGGCACTCTACCCAGGGGGACAGCTTGAGGCTCTGTCTCAAAAAAAAAAAGAAGAAATGTTCCTACTGCTCCGTGAAGTGCTCTATGGGGCAGTAACACAGGAATTGGAGTAAGTCCACAGCTACCCCTGTGGGGTGGGACCCCTTAGCTTCCACTCACAGCAGCCCATAGATCTTGGTCTAGATGAATAGTTTTTAGCCTTTTTTTTTTTAATCGTGTAGCACACTTGAACCTATAGTTAAACTTCGTTGGCACACTTAAATTATGTTGATCAAAAAAAAAGTTTTAAAAAAAAGAATATACTTACTGTGCTTTGACTTCTTTCAAAAATAACTTAATGATCTTTAAAAATTTTTGCAGCACACCTAAGCTCCTTTCCTGGCACAGCCTTGAAAATCGCTGCTCTAGCTCGTCTTTGTCAGGTATTCCAGGAGTGTTCCCAGAAAGATCTGATCAGCTCCTTCCTGGTGATCTATCATCCACAGGCAGGAATAGCAGGGAGGACTAAGTTTTAGTGGGTCAATCCGGATCGTGGAGTCTGTCCAAATGGCAGTGTCTCTCATCAGCCACTGAGCCTGGTAAAGGTCTTGTAGGCAGGAGGATAATGACCAGAGATGCCTGAGGGGGAAGAGGCAGCGACGTGGTGTGGGTGCCTGTCCACCACATCACTGGAGCGGCTTCCTGGGCAGTGGGGCCTCTCTCCCACCACCCCCAGCACTCTGACTTTCCCACTTCTTTTATAGAAGCCTCCCAGCACTCTGACTCTCCCACTTGTTTAATAGAAGCTGGTTGATTATTTTGTTTTGGCACAGTGGATATCGCACTCAGAAACCCACGTGAGGTTGCAAGGGCATGTCTACTGATGCCAGGCGATGGGACAAGGTTGAGAGGACTGGCAGGAATGGCTGCTGGCAGAGCTGACCCTAATGACGGAAAACCATTTCTCGCTTTGAATCAGTCTCAAGGTGCTTTGCTGTTGCAGTCAGCCTAAGGACGTTTGCACTTGGCAGTCTACCTTTGCCGACCCTGTCGGTGCTGTTTCCTGGGCACTTGTAGGCCATTCAAGTATCATTTGGTGAATTATTCCTTCAGGGCACTAGCTGAGCTGACTTTGATCTCTCTTTTTTAATCTACAATTTTTGTATGTAAATTTCAAACCTTTAAAGACAGTTCCCCAGGATGGCATCCAAGAGATCTTATAGCCCGAGGATACTAAAACTACTTCTTGGGGAGAAGGATCCAACTGAAGATAAATCTCCAAGTGCCTCTCTCGGTGATTCTCTGGGTACAGGTTTTACAATCAGCCCAGGCTATTGCGAAGAGACCTAAAAATCAATGCCTCTCATCCCTAATGAGAGCCCTTAATGCTCGGTGTGATGACAGCCTGTGTGAAATTGAATACTGACAACTCTACCCAGCACAAATATTTTTACTATGCATTTCAATTGAAACATGTGTCAAGCCAATTACATATTTATAGGGTTTAAAGACTATTCCACTCAAACCTCAGAGAGTACATACTCTTCAAATCTCTCTTTGGCATTAGAGGACTCGGGCACAATAGTCAAACCTTTTGTAAGTCTGTAATAAATCATCTTTGCCACCGTAAGCGTGTACAGTTGGCTGCGTACTGGGGCTCCATAGACCCACCCCCACCTGGTAGAATTTTAATTCCCTCAGTAAAATTGATTCTACCAGTTCTGCACATTATTCTCCCTGTCTTCCATTTAGCCCGTTAGTTTGCTGACAGTAGAGTACACAGCACTTAGCAGCTGGTTTGTGGAACCATCAGTCAGGAAATTGTATGATAAATAGGAGGGAGCCAGGTTTAGTGGCACTTCCTTCTGCTTCAGCAGTTTTCGCGTGACTTTGGAGAAGTCATCATGTGGTGTTTTGTCAAGGGCCAGGTCAGGAGATGGCTGCAGTGCGGTAACTTATTACACATACACTTGAGTTATGATGCTCCACAGCTGTGCCGCTCATGTGTAAATAATAAACCGCGAGGTGGATAATTGTGGTGGCTGCTGGCGACACGGGGCTGCTCTTGTCATGTGGGTTTTCTCTGACAGCTTTTTGGGCTCGTGATGGACTATGCCGCTGATCACATAGAAATGATAAACCAAGAGGCGAGTGAGGCAAGAACTCAATGTTCGGGGATTCAGGAACATTTTTTGAGAAACGAGTTAGGTTTAACGTCATGTGATGTCCCGTATAGTAAAGGACGCGCTCAGACTGTGTTTTATTCTTCATTCATCCTGTTAAGCTACGGTCAAGCACATCTTGAATTGGAAGAAGAGGGGGTCTTCCATCGTGTTTTCCCAGAAAGTGGCTTCAGAGGTGTGATTGCCACTAATAACCAACCCAAGGTGTAATTGTTCCCACAGACTTCAGCAGTCCAGGAAAAGTTATTTTAAATTTAATCAAGAGAGAAACACAGAAATAGTAAAACACTTAAACTAAAACCAGATGTGTTTGGTCAAGGCAGATCACATCCATTAATTTCTCTGTTCTTTATTTAAACCTAATTCAGGAATGCAGAATTCATAAATTTCCTTGGGACATAAATAAACACTTTGTGCAAACAGTGTTACGAGATGCATCCCATCCTTCTAGTCGGAATTAACTTTTAAACTCACAAAATACAGACTCAGCTGTGGGAAGTGACTGCTAAATGCCTCAGTAATCATGTTTTATATTTTCTTCTCAAATATATTTGTAGGTTTTGGTCATCATCTCTTTCATTCTGAAAGAAGGGAGGGTGAGTGAGAGAAAGAGTATCTTTAAATCCTGAAAGAATAATTTCTTAAACATGAAAAGATGGCAGTTACTTTTTAAATATTAGTGATAGCATTGAAAGTTTCCCTGAGGCTCGGAGCCTATAGCTCAACCGGCTAAGGCGCCAGCCACATACACCTAAGGTGGCGGGTTCGAATCCCCAGCTCGGACCCGCCAAACAACAATGACGGCTGCAACCAAAAAATAGCCGGGCGTGTGGCGGGCACCTGTGGTCCCAGCTACTTGGCAGGCAGAGGCAAGAGACTCGCTTGAGCCCAGGAGTTGGAGGTTGCTGTGAGCTGTGATGCCATGGCACTCTACCCAGGGGGACAGCTTGAGGCTCTGTCTCAAAAAAAAAAAAAAAGAAAGTTTCCCTGGGGGAGAGATTTTTATACCCCTTGGGCACGTGCTTTTGATTTTACAGGATTAACTAGTTGGTCTTCACCGCTGTGCACATCATTACTGCAACTTCATTATAACTGCTCATATAGAAGATAATGCCTTATTTCCGGGGCCTATAAGGTATATATTAAATGTGGAATAAATTCACACATTTTGAGTCCTGTATGTATGAAAAATGTGGACTTACACTTCGTCACAATTCATAGTTTCACCCACATAGAGAAAACCAAATACAGTTAACACCCACTTATCTGGTGGAGAGAATTTAATCACACAAAACACAGCCAAGAAGTAGAGAAGTAAAAATATCTTCCATCTATGACAGTCATCGCTGTCACAGCGTCCCTTGAAACGGCCATGTGAAACAGGCTGCATGTGAGCAGCCCTTAGGAAGTGGGTACGTTTAGGAATGCTGAATTCACACACAGTTCTAGCAAGTGTATTTCTCTGATTTCTAAAAGCAGGTAATATGTAAGAATCTGCTGGAGACGAGCATGTTTTATCAGCAGTGATGGCCAAAGGGACTGGAAGAGAAGGAAAAGCCACTTCTATTTTGATGGCCATCCTCAACTTTTGGATTCGTATCTGATTTGGGTTTGTTTCAAAGTTTAAAATCAGGGGAGATTCACCAGTATAAGTTGGACTTTCAAGCTAGTGAGTACTCCATTCAATTCCATGGTTTTTCTTTTTGTATTTCTTTTTGTTTTGTGGGTTTTTTTTTTTGTTTGTTTGTTTTTTTGTTTTTGGCCGGGACTGGGTTTGAACCCGTCACCTCCGGTATATGGGGCCGGCTCCCTATTCCTTTGAGCCACAGGCACGGCCCTCAGGTTTTTTTTTTTTTTTTTTTTAAGAAGGATGAGTAATTTTTATGAACAATAATAAAATAGAATGTTTTGGTTCTCTAGAGGGCAGATTTTAATTGTCAAAATTGCTAGTTTGGTGCACCAATGGATTTGCCAACATTGCTGGATAAACATGCAACTTAAACTTTTTAATTTTTAGTGAGTCAGTTGTAAATTTTGTATTATAAAGAACTGGCTCCTGAATCCTTTAATATTAATTCCTGATATTGGGAGTGAAATATGGGTGAAATGTTGATTTTGGGGGGCATAGACTTTATAAAATGTATAATGTGTGAAAAATTACGAGGTTGTTTGTCCCTCACCTTGAATTTCCAGCATTATCATATGTTGTGATATCATAGTGACAGTGATATGACAATGCCAAAATTATCCCTTCCTTCTTTCTATGTCACCCACCAATCCCTCCCTACCCAGTCTTACAATGGGTAGAAAGTACAGTGAGCAATTGACATTTTCAATACAATAATCCTTTTGGAAGTTTTCTAGATTCTAGGTCTGGTGATAAATTGATAAAGTGGCAGTTTGTGGTCCTTCCTTTGTGGACCACAGAAGTTTGTGGTCCTTCCTTTGTGGACCACAGAATTTCTATCAATACCATGCTTAGAGTTTTTTACTCATTTTATTTTTCCTTCCATAACCACAGTCTTAGATCCTCAAAAGACGGCACCAAGGGCAAAATTCAAAACAAGAGAAGTAATGTATTATAGTTTTTAAGACATGCTTTTTATTCTTATATTCTAGTAGATGTTTGTTGAAGGAAATTTGGAAAGTAGAGGTGGGTAGGAAAGGAAATCAAAACCACTTGAATTCCATATACGAGGCTAGACAATTAAATTTGTGAACTATTCTTAGGAAAAAGTACTTTGAAAGGTGAACTAGGCTCTGGTGTTGGTGCATAGCTTCCCAAGGGAAGTACACCGAGGGTGACGGTAATTACACTCAGCAGTGAGGTAGGTAGTACTTTTTCTAGGATGTGTTCATCCTTAATTTTTGAAAGTAAATGTGGATGGAGGAACTGTTTTAAGGAAGGGAACCCAGGAACCTACATGCATACCTAATAGTCATCCACTTGCATTTAAGAGAATTCACAATTGGGGCACAGTGCTCCCAGCCTTGGGAGGTATGGTCCACATCCTAATCCGTGCATTTTGGGCATAGTTTCTCAGACTACTGGAGAGGCTCTGTGCTCGCCTCCACTGGGTGCTCGGAGCCCGTTCACCATGGGTGCCTCCTTTAAAATTGCCTTTAGAATCTACCAACCTCAGCTAACCTCAGCACAAAATCTTCAGGCATTTAGAAGTAAGTCTAAGCCATTCTGAGGCTTGTTTGGTATACATCTCAATTCCCACAATCTTGGCTCTGGGCAGGCTGCCAGGGTGACCATGTATGGACAGGTAATACGTGTACATATTTGAAGAGCACATCCCAGCACGTTTGCTGGGATACAGGTCTGATAGCCGGGGAGTCAACCCTCAGACCTCCAGGTTATAGACCCTTATTTTGCTTCTTGAAACTTGGGAAGAACTTATGTGTGGGTACTGAGTATCAGTCCTACTTCCTATTATAAAACCTGTTAAAACCGTCTTTAACATTTATAGTGAATTGCTATTTTTTTTAAAAAAATGAAAGTTTATTTTAAATTTGCAAGAGATAATGGGTATCACTTAGTAAGAGTCAATGTGGATGAGCAATTTAAGGGCACATACGGGAACCCAGGAGCCTGAGCAGTGCACCTGAGGAAGGGCAGGCGTGGGTGGGGCTCTGGATCCAAGGGGAGTATTAACACCACCTCCACAGGAATTCCTGGAGCTGGGCCCCACACCTCCCTCTAGGAGTCTCAGTTGGCCAGCTCATCTCTCCTAGCCAGGCCAGTGTCTAGATTTGCTGCTTTTGTGTTGAGACTATGGATCCCTACCCTTACCCTAAGGCAAGAAAGCGGGGGGTGGGGGGGATGTACATTTAAAATATTTTAAAAAGTGTGTGTGTATGTGTATATGTGCCTGTGTGTGTGTCTGTATCAGCCATGGATTCTAGCAGGTCCTTTTAAAAGGACACCCTAAAAGGCATGGGAGAAATGAAGCTAATATGTATATTGCAATGGCTTTGTCTAATTTACTTGAAATGCAATTTTTTTTTCATGTGAGTGTGTTAAAGCCTCTTTACTTTGTTCTGTGGCTCCCCTCAGCCCCTCTCCCTTGGCTGGCCTTGCTTCCAGGGTAGGCAGCTGTGCTGCTCCTCTGTTTCTTGGTTTCCTGTCTGGGTTTTAGCTATAGTCGTAGGCTCTCCCTCCTCAGGCTGGTGCAGGCAGGATTTACTCACTCATACTTGTGCAGTACCTCACGTGGCCTTGTTAGTAGGAGATTCGGTGTCTGGAGTGAGGGTTGGGGAGTGGGACTGCTTCACGCATTGAATGCTGTTCCTAGGTCATTTGATGCAGGTTGATTGTTTTTCTTTCCAGATCCACCACATCTTTTTCCTGCCTTCCATCCTCCTGTGCCAATTGACGCAAGACATCATGAGGGCCGCTACCATTATGATCCGTCTCCTATTCCCCCATTGCACGTGTAAGTATTAAAACTTGACTTAGTAAGGAAATGCAAGAAAATCTCGGTCCGTCCTATCTCAGGACTTTGTTGTTAATGGCATGTCTGCTGGGCTCTGAAGATGTGATAGAAATATAAGATGTACTTTTGAAATATAGCAAGCCTTTCTGTTCCCGGATTCACTGAAGCAAATCCCTGCTGCTTCCTGAGGAATGCCTGTCACACTAGGTAGCTGGAAGTATTTCCTATATGTTTTGCTGATGTGCGTTCTGTGGGCTAGAACTACAACATTAAAAAGTAAAAGCCTAATGGAAACTTACCGCTCAGAATACGTATTTGGTCGATGTTAGGTTCAAAGTTTTTCATGCTGTAATTTCTGTTACATGAAAGTCCTGTTCTGGGGATCACAATGAATCATAATGAAATTTTTATGCTAAATTTTCATGGCCCCTATGGTACATTCACCAACAGTCACTTGATTGATGAGAGTGTCACCCAAACAAAATAGCAAATGTGATAGAGTACATGGTTTACACAAAGATAAAAGGAAAGAATAGCGGTGATAACATACATTAGGAAAGTAAAAAGAAATTCTCGTGGAAATAAATACCATCTTACTTGGTTTGGAGGGAGTAAGGCACAGTGAATTCACAAACCTAAACAGTATTCTTTTGTAGTGGTGTCCAGGAAACCCTCGTGTACTATAATAATCGGAGCCACTTTCTAGGAGGGGCCGTCCCTTGCTAATGGCCTTGATATATATATTTAGTCATATCTAATAATCACCCTTCATTCTGAGACAGTAAAGTTAGAAAAGCACAAATAATACTTTGAAGAATAATGCTGGTTATTTAGATGGTAGATTGCATCTCCACGGCTATTAGTTATAGCTGTGTAATTACATATTATGCCAAAGAAAAATGAAGTTGTTTTAAAACAAGTCCTCCTCTGTGAACAGAATTAATTGATATTAACAATCCTAACTACATGCCTAAGTACACATATAATATTTTACCAACAGTTTTTTGGATCCATCTCCTATTACTGAATTGTAATTTCAGAGCGGATTTGCCTGGAGGTAGGTAATAAATCTGTGTTGCAGACTTCTCTGAGCATTAGAGGAGAAGTGGGTATTTATAGAGAGAGAATGCAGAAACTTGTGACTTATTCTCTGACTTTTCACTGGAACACAAATAAGTATTTACAGGGTGCTGAAGCCTGCTAAAAATACACTCAAATAAAACCAAGAGGCCAATTTAAAATTCCCTAAACAAAGGGAAGGAAATTCCAGATTGGGCCTGAAACATGACATGTAACTCACCCTGCTGTATAGAGGCTTTATGGGACAGATGGGGCCACGTGGCTGTCAATGCAGAGTACGCAGGGGCCACATAGGCCTTGGAGACATGGCTGGCTGATTCCCCCCATACGTCAGTCTGTGTGTGATGTGGGGATTCAAATCACATTTTATGTGGAATTTTAGAGTTCTTCACTCTTTCAAAAGTCATGTTCTAGAGAAGTTCTTAAAAATGACTTTCCATGATAGACTGAACTGTTTCCTCTTGATTCATTATAGGTTGCCTTGTAATTATATTCAAATGTTATTTATCAATAAAAGCCCCAAATCATGGTTCGTCGGCAGACTGTCATAACGGCAAACCCTGATCCGTCCATCCATCCACTGCTGTGTGTTCTGGGCCCTGTTTGCTGTTCCTACACTGGCTCTTGGCGCTAACAAGCCCCCCTCACCCTGCCAGGATGAGGCAGGTCAGGTTTGCAGAGTCCTCTAGGTGGGGCGGGTGGGGGAGCTGCAGTTAGGTGTTACTGTTGAGCTGGGGTTTCTGTGGATTTTCATATGCCCTGCTTTCTCAGTCAAGCTTTAGGATATTTTAACAGCAACTGACTATATTGTTTACTAGCATTCTAAATAAATGTATGCTTATCAAAGATTCATAATTTGAGACTGGTCAATAGTTCTAAGCCTCAAAAGAGAAGTCTTAGAAGTTTCTGAGAGGGAAAGACAGGTCTGGGGGGCTAGGTACATCCAGCAGGGCATAGGGTGGACCCTGAACTCATGAAGTGGCTCCAGGCAGCCAGAGAAGTCACACCACTATCCCTTTGGTCCATTCTCTCTGCATCCCTGTATCAGCCCTTCCCTCTGTGCATAGCCAGCTCCTGCTGACATTTATCCTCAAGGCGTGACCCAAGTGCCACCTTTGCTGGCTGTCCCAGAGGTTGTTTCCTAGCACCTGTGTGCCCCTTTATTTTCCTGCTTTCATCTCTTGCTTTTATCCTGTGTTGATAGTGGTCATTGCCCTCTGCTTGTTTTGCAGGCCTTGCCAAGCACGTGGCTGGGCACTGTGTTGGTCAGGGAGATGGGCAGGCGCGATCTCAAATTCCTGCTCTTGCCTCGCCACCCACGTGGGCTGTAACTCTGGCACCTTTCCTTGTGTGTGTCACTTGCGTTAGTTTTATTACATGGAAATGAAGCTCTCTGCCATACTCAACTCTTCAAACTGTAGGAAGAGTTCGGGGAAATAATGTTCATTTTCTGAGCACTCTGAAAAGCTAGAACTCTAAACAAATGTTTAGGGTTAGCATGTGAGGCAGCTGGGAGTGTGAAAAATACTGGGCATTTCTCTTCTGGTCTCATTGAATTATGAGTCCCTGGGCTGCGTCTGTAGCTTCCCAGGTGTGATAAGTAGATGCCTGTGATCTTCTTGGGAGAGGAGGGTAATCTAGGCAAATGTGGCTCTGTTACAGAAACCTTAAAAGCAGATCTTTGCTAAGGGATAAAGCAGTAACCTAGAAAAAATAAAATGATTTCATCTAGTCTAGAACTTGAATTCCAAATGCTATTTAACAAAAAGAGATCAAGTGTGCTTATGGAGTCTTCAGAATAAATATTTTTAATTATAAGATGACAAAATTTGGGGATAGTCTCATTATTTTGTACACACAATTGTTCTTCTGGTGCCAACTTTAAAAATTAAATTGCAAGTCTTTTAAAAACAAGGATTTGAGATGATGGAAATGCCGACAGGTCTATGTTTAGAAGGAGGGCAGGCGCTCTGATAATTATGCTATCATATCCTATCATTAAGGATTCTATTGAAAGAGGTTTATAAATTGCTCCTCTTTTTAGATAAACCACCCTATATTAAGGCATCAACGATATGGTGCAGAATTAAATTAAAATCTCATAAAATGAAATATGTTCTGTATTAGCTGTTTGACACTTAATTTGCCTCTGAATGAGTAGAGGAAATCACAAATTAACCTGCCTTTGTTTTTCCAACCATGGCTTATTAGGTGTTAGAACAACTGCAATTACAGCCTAATAATAACCACTAAGCCTCATAAATATGTACGGAAATACGTCAGTTTGTGTTAACCCAGTTTGTTAAATGGAATGCCTTTAGTGTATGTATTCTACTTAAGCTCATAGTGTTATCCGGCTTGTGGTTAGGTACTGTAGACAGAGTATAGAAACTTAAACTGATTCAAATACAAGACTGGAAATAATATTAGAATTTATGAGTATTTCCTTTCTTAACTCAAAATCATGCATTTAGATTAAGAACTTATAAGAAGGATGTGGAATCTAAGTGTCACCTTCCCCTGAGTTGTCACGTAAAGGTTGGAAGATTCTTGCCTTGTAGTTATTTAATTCAAGGAGTTGGAAAATTAAGAAACAAAGGATGTGAGGAATCTTCCCTTTTCTTCCGAAAGTTATTCCCCACTAAATTCACCAGGAATTAATTCTCAATATATAGATAATTAGAGTTTTTTTTTCCCCTCCTGTCCCTCTCTCTCACGGCATTTACCGTGAACACAGATCCTATGCTTGTTAAGCTAGCTAACAAAAAGTACCAGGTTTTAGAGAAAATATTAGAGTGAGTCCTCCCTTTCTTAGTGAGGTTACCATAAGCATTAATGACAAGCCCAATCCATATCCCCGTAATCAAGGTAGTAATTTTATATGCGTGCTTCTACTTCTTGGGCTCCTGTGTGGACGTAACCTGCTGTACGTTGCTGACACCAGTGCTGTGTTCTTGTGTCACTCGGGGAGACACTGTTGCGTATAAGAATGAATGATGCCCTTTAGGCTAAACATTGCTACTGGTTTTTGAAATTTCACTTGAAAATTAGATAATTGGTATGTTTCAGTCCCTACCTCAGAATACACTTGTCTTTTCAAGTGACTGCTTTTCACTGGAATGAAGAAAGTACCTTTTCTCTTACATTTTTAGTGTTACAGCTCATTTCATTTTAAAATTAGACATGGTGTATTTGCAGAAACTCAAATTATAAAGTAGCTGTAAATTCCAATTCAGTTTCATTCATTCCGTACTTTGGGGGGGGGGGGAGATCTGTCTTTTACATAGATAAGGTGTTCTCATTTATTGATCACTATGGAATGAATTTCAGAGTTGTCCCTCTGCTTCATACTGAGATCTGCAGTTCCTTTTCCAAGGCAGGGTCCTTAGTTATTAATTCATTACAGTAACTCAGCCCCCACAGATCTTTCAGCCGGCTGAGCTGAGAGTTGCCCTTGCCTCACGCCGTGTATGTGATTGGTTCTGTACCCCAAGCGAACTCACAAACTGGCTGTTGCGTTTCACCGGCAGCGTTACTGACTTGGTCTTTTCTGATGTGGGACAAATGAGCACTGGTGTTCTGTTCTACCCAGTAGCCTGCTTTTCTCTTTGTTGAGGCCAGGTGGCTTGTCCCAGGGCGGCTTGACCCTCTGGATCCTCCCACCTAAGTAAGAAGAACTGCTCTTCCCAGGGTTCCTGGTCTACCTCCCTTCACTTCTGAGAGAAGACTGAGCACACGCAGATCATTAACATGAGCTGTGAAATGGAGCGCACTGGAAGTAAGCCAGGCTTTGGCCCCATGATTAGGACTGCCTTTTAGGATGAGAGCAGGGAGATGGGTGCCAGGTTTGGAGCATGAATAAATATGTTTCCTCTCAGAGGGAGAAGGCTGTAAGAGAAGAGAAGGAAACAGTGGGTGACCAGACCACTACTGCGTGCCCCCCCCATTCTGGTACTGCGCTTACTGGGGGCTCTTGTACTGTTCATTTGGAAACAGCCTTCCATCCCGCCACTCTCTGAAAACTATGTTGGGGCCACATGCATGATAGGGCTTCCTTTCCTTTCATTTGGAGGGGAGCCTCCGGTAAAATGAGGAGACTGGGGAAAACCTTGTGTCTCAGTCCATTTGGTGTTGCTGTAAAGGAATTCCTGAGGCTGGGTGAGAGAACACAAGTTTGGCTCGTGCTTCTGCAGGCTGTACAAGAAGCATGGCCCCAGCACCTGCTTCTGGTGAGGGCTTCAGGAAGCTTCTACTCATGGCAGAAGGCAGAGGGGAGCAGGCATTGCCAGGTAAGAGGAAGGAAGCCAGACAGAGAAGGAAGAGAGGTGCCAGGCTCTTTTTAAACAGCCATTTCTCACAGGACCCACAAGAGTGAGAACTCAGGGATTATGGTGAGGATGACACTCGCCTGTTCATGCAGGATCCTCACGAGTGACCCAAACAGCCCTTTTAAGTCTCCGCCTGCAACTTAAGATTTGGAGAGGATAAATATCCAAACTATCACCTTGTAATTATGTTTGGGGACATAGCCAGTTTGAAATATTTTACTAGTAGTATTTAAAATTAACAGAGTTTTTTTTCCCCCTTCCAGTGTTTGTCCTCTGCCATAAACGTTATTGAGACTGGTAAAGTATAAGGCATCTCAAATTACATCAAATACTGTAGCTAATGCTATCATACTCTCCACCCCCAATCCTCCAAAAAAAAGAAAGAAATGAACTAGATGAGGGTAAAGACTGTATATTTCTTCGCATTTGCTAGGTTGAGTTCATGCTTTATATATGGTAGCTCCTAAATAAATACAGTTTTATTTGTAATAACAACAATGGACTGTTATTCGTTCACTGCTATCACCCTTGGGTTGTTTTTGTTTTGAGTGTGTCACCTCAGGCCGATAAGCTAGGACTCAATTAACAAAAATTCAATTACTACTTTCATTATAATAATAGATTGACTAGGCACTATTTAAAAATGTTCACATAATTATCCCTGGTAATGCTTCAACAACCCTGTGAGAGAGTTGTTGGTATTATTAGCCTCATTTTAAAGATATGGAAACCTTGGCACAGAGAAGTGAACACAGTTTACAGGCAGGTGGTGCCATGATTTTTAACCCAGGTGTCGGACTTAACATTCCCTGCTCTGGACTTTCATGTTTTGTTAGAGAAAATGAAGACCATTGCCATGGCTCCTCTCAACTGGGAGAGAACAACGGTTAATAATTCTGCTAAGAAGTTTTTGGTGTCCCTGACTGTCTGGGGACACAGATATTTGCAGATGCGGAAGGCAGGAACACGGTGGTGTGAGGAAGAGCCATAAAAAGGCGTCCTTCAGACCTTCTGACCTAATTTGCCAGGACACAGCCCAAACATGGAGATACTTACCAGTGTTGCTGCTACAGAATTTATGACACTATAAACAACTGGACACTTTACATATTCAGCCACAAGGAATAGTTTGGTAAACCGTGATTCATCTACAGGTTAAAATGTTGAACAGTTGCATTTGAGAAGACTGTTTAAAACACAAGTACACAATGATTAGTGAGTACAGCAGTATGCCCGACAGGATAGAAGCCATCCAGGACTGGATCAAAATGCATATGTCCTTGGAGCGTGCTCATTTTATTGATCTTTCAAGACATGCATTTGAGAAAATGGAACAGAATTTGTCCCAACTAGAAAATAGAGGAGGATAGTTTTATGTGATGACTCCTGTCTAAACCAAAGTTGCTTACAGCTCCTCCTATGTGGCCATCTCCCCTCACTTAAGGTAGTTTCTGGGAACCTGTTGCTAACCTGTTGAGTACTCAGTAACCAGTAAGCTAGATATTTGTATCTTCGGTGACCCAAACTGGCAAACTGAGCACACTTTCAAAGGAAATAGCAGGAGAGAGGTTGGTTTTGAAAGCCATAAAGCTGAGTCTACATAAGGGAGGGATGTTTTGCAGAAGGTTCGTTAGATAACTATAATGAAAGAAATTTGAAAAAATAATCTGGGCCATTGTTTAGTTTTGATGTAATCTTTGTAAAAGGCACAGCAGTATAGCAACGGGCATCATAATATTCCTCTTCAGTAAAAGTTAACAAGTGAAATGACTTACTGGTTCGGGTTTACCTCCTGAGCTGAACTAGCTGGACTGGTGACATTTCATTCATATTTATAACTCCTTCATACATTTCCCTGCTCAATATTCCCTTATCAGAGAGGTCTTCGATGAACACCCACCTTGAACAGTTATTAGCAAACAGTAGCTTGTAGGCCAAAGACACCCCGGGCCTGTTTTTAATAAATAAAGTTTTACTGGAATACGGTGTTCAGTGTTGTCTGTGGCGGCTTTAATAACACAAAGACATGTTTGAGTGACTGTGACAGAATATGACCTGAGCAGCCTAAGATAAAGTTTGCCAACTCGCCGTTCCAAAGTAACACCCTGTCTCCGGCCTTACTCTTTGCCCTCTCCTTTGCTTTTTTTTTTTTTTTAAGCAGTCCCATGCATCGTATTTTTTGTTTTCATGCTTTTCTATTGCCATTCCCACATTTTCCACTGAATATCATGCCAGTTCAAAAACCAAAATAAGTCTGATCGTTAGGTTATCACTTCTCATGATAGATGGAAAAAAGTTTAAACCCTGCCTAAATTTTCAAGAACTGCCTTTGACCACCTACATACATAGTTCCTTCATAGTAGTTATGAAAATGTGGTTGAATTTCAATTCCTACACTTGTAAAATGTTGATGAGCTGGCACTGTGAATCCAAATCAACCAATCCACGCTTTCCTTTGCATTAAGAACCAAACACGCAACAAATAAGTTGTACTCAAAGGGGATAATACGCACGTCTGTTTTGCAGCCTTTCTGATGACTGAAATATTGAATTTGGTCCTCAGTTGCACAGAAAGTAGGCCCTAATTATAGCGCATATTCAGAGTCTGAGCGCCAGCTTCTTGGATGAAATTCCTGTGTTCTTTGTGCTGCGCTCAGCAGCTCGGCCGGGAGTAGATATTGACTGAGGCATTCACGTTCACTGAACCGGAAGCCGCCGACTCCATAGAGGCTGTCGTCAAACCTGTTGCGGGGGCCTGGGAGGTACTGGGCTGTAACAGACTTTTTTCTTTGAGTACAATGCTTCCACTCATGTTAAGCCTGGCTTCAAAGAAAACACAAATTTACTGCCATCGTTTTATTTAGTTTTCAAAATATGTGTTTGAGAAAATGGAACAGAATTTGTCCCAACCAGAAAATACTTGGAGGGTAGTTGTATGTGATGCATCCTGTCCCAACCTAAGCTGCCTGCAGCTCTTCCTCGGTGGCCATCACTCCCCTCACTTAGGTAACAGAACCCACTTTTTTTCCCACCTAAACAAAGACATGCCATTTCCTTTAGCCACACTGCAAACTGAGTTAGTTCATTTCAGACCTTTCCCCAGGGGAACAAAGAACCATGACACAAGGCTGCCTGTCATTCATTCTTCTTATTGTTGCACCCTCATTCCTGCCCCCGGGGAAATTCATATAGCAAAAAAACAAAAGTTCCTGGAACCTGCTTGCTTTTTGAATAGTAAGTAACCAGTTAGCTAGATATTTGTATCTTCTGTGACCCAAGCAAACTAACCACACTTTTAAAAGGAAATAGCAGAAAAGAGGTAGGTTTTGGAATTCATACACCGAGTCCTAAGTAGGGTAGGGATTTTTTTTCAGAACATTCATGAGATAACTACGTATAATGAAAGAAATGGGAAAAAAATATCTTGGCCATTGTTTAGTTTGATGTAGTCTTGTAAAAGGCAGTAATGGGCATTGTTACGTTCCAGTCCACTAAAGTTAACAAGTTAAATGGCTTACTGGTTTGGGTTTCCCTCCTGGGGTGACCTAGCTGAATTGGTGACTTTGCATCTGTTTTTATAACTCTAGTCTTTAGAAAAACATCACGTACAAGGTGAGATTTAGACTCTGTGGCCCTGCCGCTTTTCTCTCTGTCTTGGCGTCTGTGCACAGACATGGAGAAAAGAATGCGGAGAGAATGGTGAAAAGTGCCAGGAACTGCCTCAGAGCATGAAGTGCGTTTCCAATAAAGAGAACCGGATGGTCTGTACCTTAAAGCCATGGCTTTTCTAAACTCCCATCACCTAATATTCTGGGTTATGCAGCATCTTACATGATTATAAGTGATAGGTAGTTAAAACTTTCTTATCCAACTACAGGAAGGTTATAGGTTCACTAAAATGAAGTTCTCAGTTGAGCATGATGCAGGAAACAGACTCTTCACCTCAATCTAAAAACCTGAATCAATGTCAAAATCAGATGTATATGCAATTGCCTTGAAGTCATTGTCTCTGTTTTTTAAGGCATTTTTTTTTTTAAGGTTTTCCCATGAAGGGTCTCTTGCTGTTAGGCAGCACCTGCAAATTGTCTCTAAAGAGCCCCGCACTTACTTTGGCCCCAGTCACTCCAGGTAGCAAGTGCTCATCCTAAGAGGGTTATGTTAACTCAGCACATTAATGGTGCTCCTGGGCTGGCAACATTAATGTCTGTCTCTAACTGCCCGGGAAGAAAAGATGCACCATTATGGTGATAGCTTAGAGAAAGAAATAGTAAGTAGATGACCAGAACTACTGCTGAACAGGAGAATCAACAGTACTCTTTTTCATTTTCTTTTTTTTGAGACAGAGTCTCACTCTGTTGCTTTGAGTGCCATGGCATCACCATCATAGCTCACAGCAAGCTCAAATTCTTGGGCTTACGAGATCCATCCTCCTGAGCAGCCTCCCGAGTAGCTGAGATTACAGGCGCCTGCCACAGCAACTGGCTAGTTTTCCTATTTTTAGTAGAGGCAGGGTCTTGCTCTTGCTCAAGCTGGTCCTGAACTCTCCTGAGCTCCACCCACCTCAGCCTCCCAGAGTGCTAGGATTACAGGTGTGAGCTCCCACACTTGGCCACCAGTAGTCTTCTAAATGCATTCAAATAGTATCCAAATACTTCCAAGCTCATCATCTATATCATTTGAGGGAGATGGGGGAGGGATACACCAGCTGTCAAATTATTTCCCTCACCTGCAGAACAAATCAAACCGTGATGCTTGAATATGATTTATATTTTTAAGACACCATCCAAAGAAAGTATTGCTAGTTTACTAAAATGCCTCTTGCCTCTAGTCAAGTAATCTGTGGCTCCCCTAGAGAACAGAATACCATATTCCTGGCCCTCATTGTTTTCAATCTATACACTATGCACACCAGTGAAAGTTTTCAGGAAAAAAATGTCAAGTTGTAAGTCAGGGCCATGTGGTGGCTCATGCATTTAATCCTAACACTCTGGGAGGCCAAAGTGGGTGGATTTCCTGAGCTCAGGAGTTTGAGACCAGACTGAGCAAGATCAAGACCCTGTGTCTGAAAATAGCAGAGTGTTGTGGTGGGTGCCTGTGGTCCCAGCTCCTTGGGAGGCTGAGACAAAAGAATCGCTTTACGGAAAGTAACTAAAAAAATAAATAAATAAATTTGCAAGTCAATAACAAAGGTAATCAAACCTCTAAAGGGTACCCTGATTTTGCATATCGTATTCTTCAGGGATATAACAGATGAATCATAGAATTCTGTTTGGGTTGCATTACTGCTTATATTGCTTACCACGTTGGTTGGATTTATTTAAAGTAAGTATTGTAGGTTACTTTATCTGTCTTCATTATGTTACAGGTTGTGTGATGCACACATAGCACTCACTTCTGTCCATTTCCCTGTAGTGATGCAAGCCTGTCCTGGGGCTTCATCAGTGGAAGACAGCATGCCTGGACTTCCACCTTAAGGAAGGTAGTGAAGGGGGAAAACAAGGTCAGCCTAAAGTATTTCAATTTTGCTTTCTTGATCAAAGTCATTCAAGACTACAACACCTGTAGTTAATGGATTAAGGGATAACTAGCTAAAGTCAAGGTTCCACTGGTTATAAGGGAATTGTGTGGCTACAGCTTTGAGCAGAGGTGCAACCTTCTGCAAAGAGCTGCTCTGGCCCCTGTGGAGGGAATCTCTCCCAGTTGCATAGTTATATGGTGATAGGTGTCATATACTATTTGAGGGAGAGTTTTCTTTCTTTTTTATTTCCTTTTTCTTTTTTTTTTTTTTAAGAGACAGGTCTCGCTTTATTGCTGTTGGTAGAGTGCTATGGCGTCACAGCTCACAGCAACCTCTAACTCCTGGGCTTAGGTGATTCTCTTGCCTCAGCCTCTGAAGTAGCTGGGACTATAGGCACCTGCCACAATACCTGCCTATTTTGGGGTGGGTTGCAGTTTGGCCAGAGCCTCGGTATATAGGGTTGGCACCCTACTCACTGAGCCACAGGCACTGCCCTGAGGGAGAGTTTTCAGAGTATGAGTCCTGCATTTCGTGTGTCTCTTCATTCTCTGCAGTGTGGATAGCAGGCTGTGTGGATAGCAGGCTGTGTGGATGAGACTTAGGAGCTTCATACACTGCTGAAGGCCTTTCCTGAAAGCTGCATTAGCCTCTGCCACCTTTCCCTGTCTTTTAACCCAGGCAAACATAAGACTTTTTAGTTATTTAGGTACTGTTGGTTATTGCTTCTGTGTTTGTTGGGAGGAGGGAGAATTGGAAGTTGGGAGTTGTTGGGAGTTGTGGAAGTTGAATCGGGAGGAATGAAAAGTAGAGTGCACCCCCTTCCCAGAGTATATTGGAGAGAAACATCCTTCCTTGGTCTGTTTGCTTTGCAAGGGTGTTCTTTGATGAGGTCTTTGTCCTAGGCACCCACTGAAGTCTCCGTGTACTCAAGCTTTAGAAAAGCCTATTGGCCCTTCTTTGTTTGCTTTGTTGAACTGTTTATTTTGCTTTCTTCCCACGAGGTTCCCTGGCCTTGCTCTGACAACGCTTTTCTGCATGAATTACATTCCTCTGAGCTACAAGTCTCCTAATTCTTCCAGTCCATTTGATTCCGGCCTGTGTGATTAGTCCATAGCTTCGATCTGCCGTGGGTTTTTGCCAGGCAGGGTTCTTGCTAAGTGCCTGTAACGTGGAGACCTAGAGACATTTTTTAACCTCATTAGTGAGGAGAGTAGTGCTTCATTCTGGTTTAATACATGGCTACTCTTGAATCATTACTAGTTTTAAAATCAGTGAAGGAGGCTACTAAGTCATTTGGTCACCTTTCAGTGTGAATAAGGCTATTGAGGGAGGGTGGTTTGGGTGATTATCCTCACGCCCAATTTAGTAACACAGATCATCCTGTAAGGTGAGAGGGAGCTCCATTTAAGTTAAATTTACCTTTCTAAAGAATTTCACAATCATTTGCACAAAATGCATTGCCATCGTATAGAAATAATGAACAACAAAAGTGAAAATTATTCAAATATCTTAATCATACATATAAAATCATATTTTCTTGTGCATGTGTGTTATTTTCTAAAATATGGCATATGACTCGGGTAGAGATGAACGATTGACAAAACTATGAATTGTGCTTTTTAACATTCTCTATTAATAAAAAGTAAATATTTGGGAGGCAAGACACAATTATAAGACTGACTTTACCTAACAAATGCAATCAGTGTAACTGGGTTTCTTGTACCCTCAATGAATCCCCAACAATAAAAAATAAAAATAAAAAAGATAAATAAAAAGTAAATATTTTATTCTTTAATGCAATATACTCTCATTACAGATATTTGTAGAACATTATGATGCAGCTTGACAAAATTCAACTGTCTAAAGAGCAGCCTTCTATAAGGGTTCTGTTCAGCTGGTTTTGCCTTTTTTCTTTTTTTGCATGAGAATCTTAACTCTTAACAAGCAGGTGAGGTGCCTTGCAGCTAACCAGGAGTCTGCATATATTGATAGTATATCTGGGAGTAGTGTTAATCTGGGGCATCTAAAAAAAGGACCAAAAATTTGTTTGTCAGAAATGTTTGAATACATAATCTGTGATGAAAATTATGCAATATAAGTTATGTTTTTTTTGTTTTTGTTTTTGTTTTTTTTTTTAAAAGAGATAGGATCTAGCCCTGTTGCCCAGACTGGAGTATAGTGGTACAATCATAGCTCACTGTAGCCTTGAACTCCAGGGCTCAAGTGGTCTTCCTGCCTCAGACTCCTCAGTACCTAGGACTGCAGGTGCACACTGGCATGCCCAGCTACTTTTAAATTTTTCTTTTTTGTAGAAACGAGGGGTATTACCATGGTCTTGGTTTGAATTCGTGGGCTGAAGCCAGTCCTCCTGCCTCAGCCTCCCAAAGTGCTGGGATTACAGTGTGAGCCACTGTGTCTGGTCTGCATTCCTGTTTTTACACAGAAGATCTTCCTTAACAAACTGGGGAAGTCCCAAGCAATATGAACAGAGCCTAGTTTGGGTTTTTATTAATGTCCTCCTCTTCTCTTGCTGGGTCTGGCTTCAGTTGTGCTCTTGCATCTGATCTTTTTGAACCCTGAGGTGGCTGTGTATTGGAGGGGCACAGACTTTCTGGGAAGTCTCTCTGCCAGTACTTCCTTTGGCAAATAAACATATTCACTGTGCAAGATCAAGGTTCATCTTCACCCAGGGAAGACTTACCAAGAACATGGGAGTTAAACCTCTCTTGGTTAGAAGAGGCACTTCCTGCTTGAAGTGGGCTCTGAAAAGAGATCCCCCAGTGATCCGAAACCTAGCTGCCATAATGGTTCCCATGTAACACATCCCAACTGAGTGGTTCTGGAGTACAGCTCTGCTGAATGATAACCTTTGAGCACACCCCCTTTCTACTCAGTATCATGTCGATCACCCTGATAATGCTCTTTGCTGGGGTTTTAAAGTGTAATTCCTGAAAATTCAAACCTAAGGGTGTCTACATGGCTTTTGATGATCTTCTTCAAAACTGCTTAATCATCTCTTTTCGTAATGAATGAGGATCTCAGTCAGGTGCCTCTTCTCAGCTCTGCCATGAGTTAACTAGATCTTTGACCATGTTCCCTTACTTCTATGGGCCTTGTATTCAGGTGTGAAATAAAGTAACTGGATTGAATAATCTGTAAGGTACCTTCTAGTTTTTAACATCTCCTGGTTTTAGGAAAGTTTGGATTTGTTCATTGTTTTTGTCTTTGTGTGTGGACACCTAGAAGGGGAGTCTATGAAAATACTGTGGCCCTTACACAGTGTAGGCTCAGTCTAATTTTTTTTTTCATAAGCCATAAATTTCATGCCTGCTCCTTCCTTACAGAAGATCTGCTGAGAGAGTCTTGCCCAAATGCCGGTCGTACCTCCCTCGTTACTCCTTGTACTCTCCAAGTGACACTTTACGCAGTCCCTCAGCCACCAGCCCGTAGACCCACCACCTGTGTAATTTGAATTTCAGTTTAAATAGGTTCCCTTTAGAGTGAAAGGTAACTAGAAAAACAGACCATCCTCTTCTATTAAAAGCCTCAACAGTGTTAAAATGTATTTAAGCATGCACAGACATCCTTGTATTTGATTTAGTACTGGGTTTGAATCCAGCTCAGATATTTCCTGTCACATTGCTTAGTTTCTCCTAGCTTAGTTTCATCCTTCAATCCCATTTTATATCCAAGGTTTAATGAAGGGGTGTGTGTCTGTATATGTGTGACACACACACAGTGTCATGGCATAGATATTTGATAAGTGGCAGCATTGCCTAAGATAGTTAATCTATTTCTGTATTTAAATCACCTAAGTAGTCCATCTTTCCTTCCCCTCATCTTTTAACATCTCTGAAGCAGGGATGATCTTACAATCTATATAGTGTTTTACAATTGCTTATTGGTGAAATAGTCGTCATAGGCACTCCCAGGTATCTCTTTATAAAGTTATTTTATTTTTGTTTCCCTTTTTGTACAGGTAATAGAGCAATATATGTTTTTTTTAAAAAAATCTATTTGAATAAGTCTGAAAAATGATGTGGAAAATTGTCTTTTTTAGTGGTATCTAAAATAATATTGCATCTTTATATCGCTAACATCTGAGAATTGATGAAATATAGTATATAGCATATAGTTTGTATGTAAGTATGTATTCAGCAAAAAAAGAAAAAAAATCGATTCAATGTAAGGTCTTTTCCCCTAAGAGCCCAGCTGCCATTTCTGTAATGGTACAATAATGGATCCAGTTCTAGGACTATAAAGTTAAAAATGTAAAAAGAATGTTTCAAAATATTATTTCTGCCTAAATCCGACAAACTGAAAAAACGAGGAGCTCTTCAGCCTGGAACAGTCTGGAGGAGGAAGGCATGTGTCGCGTGCTGGCTGTGCTGGTACAGATGCAGAGTGCAGCCTCTGAGAGGGGAAGACTCCATGATTAATGGTGTTTATTCTTGACAGAAGCCTCCTTTATTTATCTGCAATACAGTTTAGCGATTTTATCAGGCACCTGAATGAAAAATATTCAGTCATACCAATATTGCAGTGTAAATTGAGTAGAGTCACTTTTTATTATATCTTTCTGCCTTATCATCTGCACAGTAATTTTCTAGCAGAGGTTTGATATGGAAAGGCTGGATTTAGCTGTACTTGACACAAAGCCTCTTCAATTTCCCCTAAAAGTTCAGGCTGCTCTTAGAAATGTGTGTGTGTGTGTGTGTGTGTATGTGTGTATAATATATAAACCCTCTCTCTTATCCAAGCAATTTCAGGATTTGAAAGAATAAAGATAAAATGCACAAACTTGGAGGGAGAAATGTTGTTAATATAAAAACATCTAATAGTTGCGAGCTTACTAGTAGAAGCTCCTTCAGTGGTTAAGCTTGTGGCTCAGGACTGTACCTTTTGCGTGGCTACGTGGTGGCACTCCTCTCTAATCAGTCACCATCCAAATCCAATTAGCATAAGCCAAACCCTGTCACTTCTCCTGGGAGTAATAGCAAAGCTGAGGACCAGGGAGGACCCTGTTGCTGCAATAATGGCAATGCTGTGTTAGAGAAAGAGAGGGAGGGAAAAAGAGATCTCACTTGGAGGATACTCAAGTCACACATCACTTGATTCTAAACAAAAGTTTATTCAAGCAACAGACTTGATGACATGAATTGCCAGAGCCAAGCAACGCAGACAGGGACAAATGGTTTGAATCATAGAGACTGTAAGAGTTTAGGACCAAAAGGGACTTTAAACCGAGTGGGTAGACTGGAGATTACTCCAAAGCTCCTCATTTTACAGATGAACAAAGCAAAGCCCCCAAAGCCGTTTACACTAAGATTGTGGTCCTGCACACAGGTTTTCCAAGGGTAATATGAACGAGTAATTCCTGCGTGTCATTTAGACAGCTCTAATCCGATGAATCTCTCCTCACCGTGGTATCAGAAGTCTTGCTTTCCCTCTGAAGAAGGGAGTGCGGGAGGGGCTCTGTGGATGCCGGTCAGGGAGCCAGAATCACTTTTCAGTCTTCCATGATGTTATTCTTCATGTCCTGGGCAAACGTTCTCTAAGGCCATGGTAGCAAGACCCCTAAGAAAATTCTCTTTATGTAGAGATTATTCTATTCTATTGAATAATAAAAGGAAAATTACTCCCCAGTACAGTATATATGCTCCTTTTCTATATTTAAGTTACTTTTTTGAAAAATTAATACCCTCAAAAGTTATAAAATTATGAAGTACTAGGAAATGTGTCCAGGTTGTACATAATCTTAGTCACATGTAGCAGTTCTGCAAATTCTACTTCCCGTTAAATGGAAGGGCCTGCCACCTAAAAAGGATCTACTTTTTTCCACCTCTCATATATCCAAGGCCCTACTGGACCTTGAGGATTTGATTCTGGAGAAGAGTCACTGAGATTATTGATAATAATTCTTTGTTGGACATCCCCATCATAACTTAAAATGAGCATGGTTTAATAACTGTGGGCAAGTGGGCATCAGAGGGCATCAAGGATCATTAGGACAACCCAGAAAACAGTCTGCTTAGTAGTTTAGTAGCAATAACAGTAGTTATGAGGATTATGACGGCTCTAGTAATGTAGAAAAAGTCCGTCTCCTAACTACCAGAAGACGAGCCTAAGCTCCTTGTGCCGGACTGCTGCTGGTAAAGGATTTATTCTGTCTGATTCTTCTGGTAGTCTTAGCTTCTTCGTGGCTCAGAATCCCAGATGCATCCTGTCTCCAGTATAAAATATCCTCCGTAACACCTGCAAGCAGTTGCCACATGAAGCAAGGATTCAATGGTTGGAATCCAACTTCCCGTCTCCAATTAATTATTTCCACCGATTATCTGAAGTCTCCTGCTGGGAAAGTTCTCACTTAAATAACAGACCCTGAGATTTTAAAAAAATCTCTTTACCTTAGATTGTTGAAGTGTCCAAGTAAATGGTGTGTTTGTTTTTAAATAACCTTATAATAACTGAATTTTGAATATGTACTTTGAGGTCATTTTCCCCTTACACTTGGTGCACTTTATGGCTCAAACACAAAAATTTCTATAAAAGGAAGCCATAATGGAGAAGAGTCTACATTATTAGAAAATGTAACATGACATTTGGTTGTCACTCGAGGTGTTACATTTTCCAGAACTTTTCTGGGTAGAGTTAGTTCATCTTAGATGAGACTTAGTTCTTTGAACGACCACTCCTGCCACACGATGGTATTTCAATATTTTTCTATTTTCCTGTGTATTTTCTTTTGGAAAGAATACTATTTTTTTTTTTTACCTCTCTGAGTGCTGTTGTAATTAGTGCTCATGTAATTAGTAATTTATCAAATTTCAAAAAATAGGATCTACAGAACGGGTTGGAAATGGGCAGGAAAGTCATAGTAACCAAACATTTTGAAATTTTTGTTTTCTGTATCTGTAAAGAAAAAGTTTTCTTTTTTCCTGTTAGTAAAATTGTTGAACTAAAACTACAGAAAGATTATGCCTTTGAATTTCAAATTAAATCAATTAGTATATTTGTTTTGTTAGAAGAGGTGAGAAGGGGTACTCCTAAAAAATGCCAAGGGTGTCATGATAGTTGGACTCATCCTGACCCCAAACATCTCACTCCCTCTGGGATCTCAGAGGGAAATTAATACACAAGGAGGCAGGTGAGGCCAGGTGACATTGGCCTTAACCATCCCAGAGTTCTAGTAGGAATAGCAGTGCCAGGAATGTGCCAACATTTACTGAGAATTTATTGTGTGCACACCTGGCTAAACGTGTTCTGTGTATGTTCCTGTTAAATAGTATAGTGACGCTTCTCATCTATCGGTTCTTAAATAGCTATACAGCAAAGCAGACTTTTAAAGTCTAGTTAACCTAACATGCTCATATCTAAGTCTGAGATCTTGCAACTGATGTATGGAATAGCTGATTAAATGTACACTTACATCTATAGGGAGAAGTGGGGAGAGAGATAGACCCTATTGGTCCTCTAGGCCTGGCTGGAGGCCCGTCCCACTGGAGGAAGAGAGAACGTCCAAAATATAAAACTAGCTACTCAAAGGGAACCATTTGTTATCTCAGAGAAAGAAGAGGGCAAAGGATAGTGTCTGTGTTCTCTGCTCTTGCAAACCTGTTCAGAAGCTCTCTAGAAAATAGTTTCCATCAAGTATCCCCAGATCCCAGCCAATGAGAACAGCTCTCCATCCCTCATTCTTCATGGCAGAGAGGGTAGGACAAGAATCAGACCAGACACCTGAACTCTTCCCTAGACAACCACATCTGTTTAGTCATCAAGACAGTATTTCTGCAGACTTTGTAAAGATGAATGTAATGTATTCTGATAATGAATTCTCATATTTATTTAATTGTATTACATTAGGGCTAGGTACAGTGGCTTGTGCCTATAATTTCAGCACTTTGGGAGGCCACAGCAGGAGGATTGCTTGAGCCTGAGAGTTTTAGACAAGCCTGGGCAATACAGCAAGACCCCACCACTAAAAAAAAAAAATAAATAAACAAACAAACAAAAGAAAACTTAAAAAAAAAAAATTAGCCGGGCATGATAGTATGCACCTGTAATCGTAGCTACTTGGGAGGCTGCGATGAGAGAACCATGTGAGCTCAGGAGTTTAAGGTTACAGTGAACTGTATAACTGGGCTGCTACACTTCAGCCTGGGTAATGAAGTAAGACACTATCTTTAAAAAAATTTATATTAATTAATAAGTATATCTAATACTTTATAATTGGTAATTTAAGAATATTAAGAATATTATATATTGTATATATAATAACTATTAAGAATAGTTGTATTTATCAGTTATATATTTATATAATATATAAGATATAAATTATACATTAAAATGTATTTTATATGTTAATTCTATTAATAATCAGTTCTAAACATTATATCACATTAAGGTTTTGAGTAGTTTCTCACACAAACTATAGTAGTTGGGAAAAGAGGAAAAAGAAGACAATTTCTTTCCTATGTCAGACATTGCAGGAAAGAGATACTTTGGTGTGGAATATTTGTACTCCATTCAAGGGACAAAAATGTCTGCTAAAATAATAACTTTAAATATAATCTGTATTTATGGAACTAAAACATTTAAAACCAATGTTATTTCAAAATGGGTTTGTACATAATTAAATTCAAGTTGGGGGCGTGAGGGGGAGGAGGATAGAAGGGAATTGGCGTGCTCTTACCTAATAGACACAGTGTCGGGTGTATGACACACCTCCTGGGTGGAGGGCTCAACTACAACTTGGACTTCACCTAACAAATACAAACAGTATAACCTAATCATCTATATACTCATTAATCTGAAATAAAAAGAAACCATTGAAATTAAAAATACAGCAGTAGAGATCATTTGATGAATTTGATAGGTAGCCATATATTATGTTTGCCAAAGTTTGTAGGGAATCTAAAATTTTAAAGGGATATAGGTTTAATTTGTACACATACACATAAAAAGGAAATTATATTTGATTAGATATAATCTACATATCTTATATAAAATTAAAATGTTATGGATAATTTCTTATCAATTAAGTTAAAATATAAGAACACTTCTTATTGAAAAGAAGTTTGATTTGTCCTGTGCATGTGAAATCAGGAACATGTACTTCCCCCCTGGTTTTCCCTCTTCTCTCCTTGTTTCTATTTTTTTTTGTAGAGACAGAGTCTCACTTTATTGCCCTTGGTAGAGTGCTATGGCATCACATAGCCTACAGCAACTTCCAACTCCTGGGCTTAGGCGATTTTCTTGTGAGAACTTCTGAGTACTAATCACCCCTAGATATAGGATCTGCTGCACTCCCGAAGCCCTCTGTGGAGTTGACTTCTGTCAGTTATTAAACTTCAAATAATGGGAATATACAATATATTCTTTTGTGCTGGGCTTCTTCTATTCAACGTTTTATTTGGGAGATTTTCTGTGTTACAGTTTGTTCCTTTTCTTAGCTGTTTAGTATTTCATTGAATGAATTACTCTGCTGTTGACAGGTTTTTGGTTGTTTGCAATTCATGAATCTTTTGGTAGCTGTGGCCCATGTGCACACGTTACCGTTGCGTGTATACCAAGGAAAGGCATTGCTGGATTATAGGGTATGAATCTGTGCGAGTAGCTAATGCCCAGTTGTTTTCCAAAGAGATTGTGCTAGCTTGTAACTCATATTGTTTGAGAGTTGCTATTGGTTCAAATTTTTGTCAACATTTGTCACTGTCAGTCTTTTTAATTTTAGCCATTCCTAGTTGATGTTTAATGATAACTTATCATAGTTTTAATGGACACTGAACTATAAATGATATTTACAGTTTGTTAAAAGATATTAGAAAAACCTCATGTTAAAGGAGAAAGTATAATTCAAAATACCAGAACCTCCATAATTGACCAGCACCCTACACTGTCCACCTCCGTAAGTTGACCCCATTTTCAAAGACTAGACATGTCCCACATGTACGTCTCAGTAGGCCCAGCTCCTTATGAGTTTTGCAGGAACTTCACGTTTTGGGGACCAGGTTGTTACAGTCTCTTGGGTTTTCTTACCATCAATTCCTGCTGCACAGACTTCAACTAGGGGAGACTAGAGGGAAACTTACTGAGGTTCAACTGTGTATTATTTTTATTTTGAATATGTGAGAACTGTGTAATGCCTGAAAAAATGCTGTAAGTAATTATATTTAAATGTTGACATTGATGGGCTGTGGTTAGCTTGGATATAATGAATGGTTATTTCTTTTTTAAAATAATCTTCCTAACTTTTCCATTCATGGATTTGAACTCATTGATACTTGGACATGAACAGAAAAAAGAAAGCCAGTCACAAAAATCTCTTCAGATGATATTTCACCGTTAAAACAAGTTTCTCTCTCTCTCTAAGAAGACCAGTCCTAGCCCTTAGACCCTCCATAAGAAGTTGCTCAGCTCCTTAGCTTAATGTGTATGTTAAGCAATATCCCAACCTCCACCTTCAGGGACCACTGCTATTCAGATTGTACATACCTTTAGTACTGGCTCATGTTCCATATTTCTTATGACCGAGATGCATCCCGGAAGCCTCTTGTTAGTGCTTTTCTGCTGTCCCCGCTCAGTAGATCACATCGACTCGTACAGGCTTCTGTGTATCATCTTGCACCCCATTGGACTGTACACTCCTTCAGAGACGGGAATGCATAACTTTATACTATGACTCTTAAAATCTCTCCAGGTGCAGAAATCATTGTGGATTCTTAGAAGACAGATTTTCAGTAAAATGTGTTTAATTAATATATCAAACTGTTCATCTTGTAGTTATACCTGTAATTTAAAAAAATTAAAATCCAGCCAGGTATGATGGTCACACCTGTAATCCCAGCACTTTGGGAGGCCAAGGTGGGAAGATTGCTTTAGGCCGTGAGTTCAAGACTAGCCTGGGCAACATAATGAGACAAAGAAAGTTCTAAAACATGAGCTGGGCGTGGTGGTGTGCATCTGTCTGTAGTCACCACTACTCAGGAGGCCGAGGCAGGAGGACCACTTGAGCCTAGGGGTTCAAGTTTACAGTGAGCTGTGATCAAATTACTGCAGGCCAGCCTGGGTAATAGAGCAAGGCTCTATCTCTAAAATAAATAAATACTAAATCTAAGATGGCAAATTTTTAAAAGGCATAAGTCAATTAGAAATTTGTGGAAGATATTCTTTGGCTGCAAGGGTGATGAAAATGGGATTTGAAATGGAACCATTTTATCAGTGAAGGGCATGGCAGTTGAATGGAGTGGATATTTACAGAGGTGCGGAAAGGGTTAAGATGGCAAACAAGTCATAGTAAAGCCCCCAGGACTAATAGGTTTTGGAAGGGAGAAGTCATTCAGTGAGGTCTGGAGCAGCAGAAGAGGAGGTGCCCATCAGGAGCAGGGGGAGCAATGCCATGTCCAGTAAACACTGCTGGCAGAGGGAGGGGAGGAGTAAATACCCTCACTTGGTTTCCCTGCTACCAATTCCTGCTGCACACGCTTCGACTAGTGGAGACCAGAGGGAAAGAGAGCCGGCAGATTCAGACCTTGAAGACCAGCCTCCTTGGGTGATTCCTGGCCGTGGCCGAGGAGGAAGGGCAGATTGAAACTAAACCACCACAACCAGCTGCACTTCTCAGGGTCATTCTGAGTAGAGGAAAAGAATTGGGCACGTTTCCGACAGTGTCTAGTCTATTAGTCATGAACATTTTAGTTATTTATTTTCTTTCCTGCATGGAAAGCAATTTTTATTATAAATTTTGGTTTATTAAAACTATACTTACTGAATAATTAATTGGTTAAAAATTCATTATAAGGGATTAGCTACCCTATGTTTTCTATTAGGCCCCTGCTTAGATATGGAGAAGGCTATCCACTTGTTATGTTAAGAACAAAATTAAACAACAAAAATATCTGGTTATGTAAAAACCCAGTACATTTCAGTCTTCCAGTAGTTGGAGCACTCGTGTAAAGGTATACATGAGATGTGCACGCAAAGAGGTGTGTATGTCCAGGGTCCTGGGCAATGGGAAGGCAAATCGTAATAACCTGGCATATAAACCATGCTTGATGCCCTCATATTGGGTAATGCAAGTGATTAAATACTGTGATTTTAGTCTTGGCATTTTAGTAATGCAATAAGATAGATGAAAAGGCAGTAATGAATTAGATTATATGATGATATTTCATTCTAACTAAGAAGTCTAGTTATTCTTTGCAATAATGTGTTTTTGGTTTTTAAAATGGTATACTAAAGAATACTCTAATAAAAATCCTCCACTCTTTTCATTGTAATCTGTTTTCATGACCTTATAAAAAGTAATCCTAAGTCACATTATTTCTATGAACAACAAACACGAACAACTGTGTGTTGTTTTATTGTCTTTGGGGAGAACATCAAGATGTCCCTCCTGCCTTCTTTCTTGTCTGGAGTTGTACTCATGTCCAATTGCCCGATTTCTATTAGGCGTCTGAAAACAAAGTGCCAGGGACAGAGTAGGTCTTCGTGGCCTTGGAAAGAGAAATGGGTGGGAAGAATGTAGGGGCTGTTATACTGTATTTTGGGAGGGAAGGCAGAGATGATGGAGCAGTGGCTCATCCTCTCCACCATGTCCTGCAGCCCAAGTGGCCCTCCAGAGCTCTGGAACTCTGGTTTCCCGAGTACAGTTTGTGTGATTTAGTTTGAGAGTCACAGGCAGTTTTCTGTACCCTTTTGCTAGAACACAAATGGCATGGAATGTCTTAGATACTTCTCAGTGTCAGTGCTTTTCTCAGCACGTTTGTCTATGGTTTTTGGTTCTTCTTTCCCTGGTTTTTTGCCTTACAGTGAAAAATATGTCTGACAAATGATCTAGCTGCCTAGAATTTAGAAATGGCTCTGTTAGGTAATGTCAAAAGCATCTTTATTTAAAGACTATATATTATATTTACATACATGGCAGGTGGCTGCTTGAACCATTGTAGATCCAGGTTGGATGATACTCAGTATTGTTGGTTTAGAAACTCATTTCTGAAAGAAACTCATTTAGAAAGTCATTTTTGTCTGCTTCAGCACTAGAGAAAGGATATACTAACCTAATACAGGATATACTAACAGCACTACAGAAAGGATATACTAACCTGATGAGTTCCAGCCCTCAAAGCCACCCTGGTTCAAATTTTAGTGTAAGGAAACTGACTTTTGATTGAGTGGCAGAGTATGGAGTAAGGGACAGAGCCTGAATTGGAATCCTGTTCCTTCAGAACTCTTATGTTTAATTACTGAGTTTGTGGTCTTAACCACCTTATGTGGCTTTATGATTTTCCTAAGGGGAAGTCCTACAAAACTTAAGGAGATGCTTGCACAGTGCTGTCAGGGAAGGGAACAGAGCACAGCGATATGTTCAGAGTTGCTTTGGAAAGATGCTCTTCATGTGAGCATCTGCCTTAGACATTACTTCAGCAGGTGAACAGATCAGTGGCCTGTGGAACATTACTCTGGGCTGTGAAGAGATGAGCTTTGACAAGAAAGGGAGGAAACGAAATGTGTGTTACTAAGTGATAGAAGTCAATCTGAAGTCTGTGTGCCATATCATTGCAACCCTGACATTCTGGAAAAGGCAAACTGTGGCAACAATGAAAAGACTAGGGGTTTCCACAGGTTTAAGCTGAGGGAAGGAGGGAAGAATTGGGGAGGCAAAGAGGATTGCTAGGGCAGTGGGACCATTCCGAGTGATGCTGTAACAGTGGATCCATTTGTCCAAATCCGTAGAATGTACAGCACCAAGGGTGAGCCCTGATGTAAACTGTGAACTCTGGGTGATAATGGTGTGTCAGTGTGGGTTCATCACGGTAACAAATGCACCACGCTGGTGGGGGATGTTGATAACAGCAGGAGGCTCTATGTGTGGTGTATGGGAACTCTCTGACTTGGCTCAATTGATTTTACTGTGAACCTAAAATTGGTCTTTAAAAACATCTATTAAAAAAAAAGAAAGCTGACTTGGCATCCATAGCACAGTGGTTATGGTGCCAGCCACATACACCTAGGGTGGTAGGTTCAAACCTTTCCCGGGCCAGTGTAATGGTGGGTGCCTGTAGTCCCAGCTACTTGAGAGGCTGAGGCAACAGAATCACTTAAGCCCAAGAGTTGGAGGTTGCTGTGAGCTGTGACCCCATGGCACTCTACCAGGGGCAACATAGTGAGATTCTGTCTCCCCCCCCTCAAAAAAGGCCCAGTATTTCAGTATTTGAAAGCACATAGTATGCTGTGTTCACCAACCTTATGTGTATATATATGTACGTATTAGGAGTGGAATGTATTAGATAGAATGTGATGTGTTTATCACTTATATGTATGTATGTGGGGTGTGGATATATATGTGTGTGTGTTATGTATTGAACAGTCATTATATACTAGGGGCAATACATGAGGCTTATATAATATTAACTTCCCAAGACCACTATAAGTTCTGCCCTGCTGGACTGTTAAGAACAAGGAGGGGGTGAGTATGGCTGTGAAGGTCATACAGCCGCCAAAAACCAGCAGAGCCCTTCTCCTGCCCACGCTGGGTTGAAGGGGCTGACTTACCTTTATGTAGAACCCCTGATGGCGTCCTCACCAAGTGACTTTTATTAAACACTTCCCTATTCATTTACTGGGAGCAGATGGCCTTTGATTACACGGTGGTGTGTTTCTTTAGGGCAGTTAATTAGTTTATAGCTTTGTTATTTGCATTGCCATCTGATGGCCTCTCCAGCCACCCTGTTTAGAAACAGAAGATCCAACCTCCTCGGCAGCATCTCTGGGGAGGAGCGCCTTTGAATGTGAAATTCATGGTGGTAGGGTGAGGGTAGGGTGAGGGTTCCCAACTCTATCTCCAGATCCTGGAGGAAGCCCTTTCTGCTGTTGCTTCTTACCCGTGTGTAAAGGGACCGAAGAGCCCGGTGCTCCTGCCAGAGAAGGTGTGACTGGGTCTTGGTAGTTGAGTAATTACCACTGAGCTTTTGGTGGGAAAGGGTCAAATCAAAGTGAAGTTGTGACATGGACATCAGGCTTTTTCTGACTTCTGTGAAGAGAGAGGAGATTCCTTGGCTTGCTTTGGGACTGGTGACCACCAAGCCCAACTTTTATAATTTTTATGTTTTTCTAAATGCTGAGTAAGAGCTGGGCCCAGTGGCTCATGCCTATAATCCCAGCACTCTGGGTGAACCACTTGAGCTCAGGGGTTCTCTCTTATTTATTCATTTATTGTGATAGTCTCACTTTGTCACTCTTGGTAGAGTGCCATAGTGTCATAGCTCACAGCAACCTCAAACTCCTGGGCATAAGTGATTCTCTTGCCTCAGCCTCCTGAGTAGCTGGGACTATAGGGGCCCACCACAATGCTGAGCTATTTTTAGAGATGGGGTTTCACTCTGGCTCAGGCTGGTCTCAAACCTGTGAGCTCAGGAAATCCACCTGCCTCGTCCTCCCAGAGTGCTAGGATTATAGGTGTGAGCCACTGTGCCCAGCCAGCTCAGGAATTCTCAACCAGCCTAAGCAAGGGAGAGACCCCAACTCTATTAAAAATAGAAAAACTAGCCAGGCGTTATGGCAGGTGCCTATAGTCTCACATGCTTGGGAGGCAGAGGCAGAAGGATCACTTGAGCCCAAGAGTTTGAGGTTGCTGTGAGCTATGATGATGTCATGGTACTCTACCCAGGGTGACTGAGTGAGTCTGTGCTCCCCCTAAAACTGCTGATTAATTTATCTGTGTTTGGTTCTCCAAATTAGAATCTGGACTTCTCTCTGGGACTATCCTTATTACCCTTTTCAGTTCTGGAATTTTAGCAAAGTAATAGGTTTTAATCTTTATCTTAAAAAAATAGTAAGAAATGTTGCCTTCATTTATTTTTAGTTTGTATTGCTAAGACCAAGGTTTTCATGGATTACAAAAGCTTGTCTAGGAGGTGTCATCTCATGGATTTCCTGAAATGCCTGCTGTTCTTCTACATTTCTGCTGTGATAGTCTCTTAACATCAATGTGTAAATAAGGGTCTTGTAAGAAATACTTTTTGAATCAGATCAGGATTGTCCTTTCTCACAGAAAATAAATGAGTGATAAGAGCATCTCCTGTTCAATGATAGCAGATGTGTTGTTATGGAGTCTAGGATTTAACCAAGGACAAACAAATCTCAGTGGAGCTTACAGGATGATTTAACTAATGACACAAAACTAACTTGTTCTGTTGTAAAGAGTTAAAATAAGATAGACTACAGTAGGCGTGATGGCTCACGCCTATAATCCTTGCAATCTAGGGGGGCCAAGGAGATAGGGTTGCTTGAGCTCAGGAATTTAAGACATGCCTGAGCAGGAGCAAGACCCCCATTTCTACTAAAAATAGAAAAATTACCCAGGTGTGGTTATGTACAACTGTAGTCTCAGTCATTCAGGAGGCCAAGGCAGGAGTTTGAGGTTGTAGTACGTTATAGTGACACCGCTGCACTCTAATCTTGCATGACAAAGCAAAACCTAGTCTCTAAATTTTTTTTTTCTTTGTTTGCAGTTTTGGGCGGGGGCTGGGTTTGAACCCACCACCTCCAGTATATGGGGCCGGCGCCCTACTCCTTTGAGCCACGGGTGCTGCCCACTTATGCTGATTTTTATTTAACCACCTAAGTAATTTTATTAAATTCTGGGTATAAAATATTTAACCTCTTTTGAAAAGAAATAGCTCTTTCCTGGTGATGACTTTTGACTCTTCCCACGTACAAATTTAGAAAACTGGATTTTTACTTTACTTCATTAGAGGTAACATCAGAGTAACAAAAACGTCATTCTTTTTTTAGTTTAAAATGAAAAAGCATAAGAAGAAGAAAGTGAAAAGGTCCACACCCACCACCATATTTCAGCTGCTTTGATTTTCTAGTGAGAGAAAATTCATTATCTGATCTTTGGTTTCATCTATTTCAGTGCCTGCGCTGTGCACTTCATGGAGCTGGTTTCTAGCAAGATGATGTTCTGACAGGGTGATCCAGGGGCCAGGGCAGTGCTGGAGCCTTCCCTTTGCCAGGAGAAAATGTGTTTTCCCTCCCTCTCATTTCACTCCTGAAGCCAGCAGCAGAAGAGGATCTGCTGTTCTCAGCTGATCTGTCTTTATCAGGGCGTCTCTTTTTTTAAGGTTGTTCCCTCCACACAAGAAGAAAAGGGAGCACAGGAGTGTTTAACCTGTCATAGCCAGTTCACTGAATTACCCCTACCCACCGTTTGCCTTAGTGAAGGAGCCAGGGAGAAGGACGTGCACAGCTGGCTGTTCCAGGGGTGGCTGGGGACTTCAGCAGGGGCTGTGGCAGGGGCAGGGCAGATGGGTCAGGATGTGCTGGCAGTAAAGAGCATTTTAGAATTTATTTTTACATTCTACCATAAGTCATTATAACCAAAGAAGGAGCTTGATCAAAAAACTGCATTCTTTCCCAACTGTCGTACCCGTGGTGTCCGTAGCTAAGCACCCCTGGAGTACTTAGTTGCCAACTGCTCCCCGAATGTGGCTCAGCAGGCTGCCACGTGAAAGAGAACATGGGCAGAAAGCTGATTCTAGGTCCCGTCTGTCAGACATTGCTTTCAAAATGGGGAAACCCAGATCTGTACAGCTGGTTTTACTCGCCACTACGAGACCGCTGGCAGTTAAACATCTACATGGATATGTTAAAGTGATTGACTTCACATTTCTTTTTAATTTTCAAAATTTATTTATTTTTTAGACATAGGGTTTCACTATATTATCCAGGCTGGCCTTGAACTCGGGGGCTCAAACAATCCTCCAGCCTCAGCCTCCCCAGTAGCTGCAGTTACAGGTGTGCACCACAAAACCCAGTCGATTTCACATTTCAATAGACTTTTGTAATTAGTCTTTCTTGTTTAAGGGAAGCTTTGTCACATGTACACACACATGCTTAGACCTCTAGACCAGACAAATTTGGCTTCCTTCCCTCCCTCCCTCCCTCCTAAAGCAATGCCATGATGGAAAGAGGTTAAGTTCTAAATGGTGACAGTAATGTTCCGGTCAAATGGAAAATATAGTCACAGCAACCACTTCAAATACAGTTGCCTATTACTTAGAATTGGGGAGAAATTCTAAATAAGCTTTTTCATGGGGAAAGCCAAAATCCAACCCTTATTTTTCTATATTAGGAGTACTGTGAGATTTCTCAAAGGTCGATTTTCTTTGCCCACTTAATTGCATAGTAACGTTCTCCCTGCATTATACCGTCCTGATATTAAGCTAATAGTGCTGGAAATGTATTTGTTTGCCTGATATTTTTCCCCCAAAACACCTTTGAGTTCACTTAAAATGTTACTTACTTCTTTTCACAGCTTCTGCCCATGGAGAAATTGTCTCACGCATCCCTCTTGTGTCTGGTTCTCTCTGTACCCAGGTCTTCTGCCTTATCTAGTAGCCCGACATACGACCTGCCCTTCATCAGGATCTCCCCGCACCGGAACCCCGCTGCAGCTTCTGAGTCTCCCTTCAGCCCTCCGAATCCCTACATTAACCCTTACATGGACTATATCAGGTCTCTGCATAGCAGCCCATCCCTGTCCATGATCTCAGCAGCCCGGGGACTGAGCCCCACAGACGGTAAGACCCAGACGGATTGTGCTTCCAGAGACCCCACCACCTCCTCTCCATACTTCACCTGGGATGTTGTATAAAGTAAATCTCATGCTTAGGGAGTGTTTCCCATGGGCCAGACACTGTGCTAAGTGCTTTACATGTACAATTTCATCTCAGCGTTACAGCCCCTTTGTGCAGTGCTGTCACCACCTCCATTTTCAGGGAGGGAAAGCATGGTGCAGTGGGGCCGATTGTCTTGGAACCCAGTCCTATAAGTGACCTGTGAGTGGAAGTGGTGGAACTTAAATCTTTGTTCTTAACTGCTGTTCGGTTTTGCTACTTCATCTATGATCAGACTGGCCTGTACTCACCTTCTGATGAATGCTCTCCTGTAATTTGAGAGGCACATCCATGCAGGTATGTCTATCTGAACAGGGCTTCACAAACTTTAACATGCACAGGAATCACCTGGGCACCTCCCAGATGGAGCCAGGTAGGGCCTGCGATTCTGAGCTGCCAGGAGGTGTCAGTCCTATTGGCCATGGATCCCACTCTGAGTAGCAGGGTCTTAGAAAACACGAAATGAAAACCAGAAGAAAGAGGTGAGAGAAAAAGAAATGAGCATAGATTTTTTTTCTGCAATACTTGATGCTCATTTTAGACTCTCAAGGATCAAATTCCTGTTGGTTCTTGTAGCCTCCCAATTAATTACTTTTTACATGACTCTTCTTAATTAGAGCTGTGTATTCATCGTTCTTTTGATTCCGGAAAAGCATTTTCCATTTCACATACAAATATACAAATTCATTTGCCCACATTTGTCAGAATCTGAATTAAGGCCTCAAATTACAAAAGCCTTGTTAATTGCAGGTGGTAAGTCACTGTGACTTGTCTCAGGGCCAGGAGAAACCCTGCACACCCCATTTCACGCAGGAGAGCTTGGACGTGACATCCGTGCCAGTCCACATTCTCCGTGTGGACTACTTCTTGAGGCTAGTTGTGCATTGGTGGGAAGCTGCTCAGAATTTCTTAGGAAACATCTACTCGGTTAAGTTTCCAGGAGTACTTTTTCCCAGCACTTGCTACTGGTTCTTTTTTTTTTTTTCTTCTGATTTAGTGCAGTGAGTATACTTGTAAGATATCTAAAGAATAAGTTTTGCTTTTTGGGCAAGATTCACATTTTTTTTTTTTTTGAGATGGAGCCTCAAGCTATCCCCCTGGGTAGAGTGCCATGGCATCATACTCACAGCAACCTCCAACTCCTGGGCTCAAGTGAGTCTCCTGCCTCAGCCTCCCAAGTAGCTGGGACCACAGGCGCCCACCACAA
>CAUYTI010150506.1:0-39914 GCA_963575145.1 Galago senegalensis | reverse complement strand
GCGTCCAGTGGCCGTCTGGAATTTACCTGTGTGTGCGTCCAGTGGCCGTCTGGAATTTACCTGTGTGTGCGTCCAGTGGCCGTCTGGAATTTACTTGTGTGTGCGTCCAGTGGCCGTCTGGAATTTACCTGTGTGTGCGTCCAGTGGCTGTCTGGAATTTACTTGTGTGTGCGTCCAGTGGCCGTCTGGACTTCTGTTCCAGCCTATTCATTTCCCCCTTTACATTTACCTTCACCAAAAAGAAACAAGGCAAATGTAGAATGATTTTCTTTTCTTACTGAACGTACAGTAGCATTTAACAGTCAGTACCTTTTTTTAAATGTGTGTGAAAGCTTTGTTTTAATGTTACTTTCTGGAGCTGTGCCTGGTAAACCTGTCAACTCACTGGCTTACTGTGCAGACTCGGCCTTACTGCACTTTGGTGAGTTGGGACCACATTTGCATATCTTGTCTTGTAAGCCCTCTTCCATTTCTCACAGGTCTTCTGTCATTAGTTTTAAATGCTCTGGGTCCTTCCTGTCTTTGCCCAGGTTTCGGAGACCATTCACAGACCATGGGATCCTTCGCAAACAGGCTAACTTGTTCCAACAAGACATGGCCCACACAGAAACACAGACTATACACATTGTGGGTCTGAATGTGAACTGGATTAATTAGCAGATGCTTACTAAGAAGTCTACATACCTAATGTGTGGATAAAGAAATATCAAATATTTTCTTAAACTTTGTTTCTACAGTTCATTTTGGATAAATTATTCATTTATTAGAGCACCTTTATAAGAGCCAATAGCTGATGATTATGGTTCTCTTTACACATATACACAAAGCTACTTTGACTTGTTTGGCCTGAAATGACAAACATTTCAGTGCTAAAATAAGAGACCAATATAATGTGGTGCGTGCAAAAACTAACCTAAAGAGAAAATTTCATTCCAAACTTACAAAACACACGCACGAAAGTATCCGTATGGTAAATTGTATGTCATTCATATATATGCCCATCTATGATATGAGGTCTGATAATTAGCATTGCGAGTTCATCCTAGAATAAGTGCTACAGACCTTATCACTGAATATCACTACAGTCGTCTTCAAAGTCCTCCTGTTGGGAAGCTATGCACTGACACCAGTGTCCACTCTACCCTTCAAAGCAATTTTGGAACTCTTTCTTTCTGGAATGACCATTGGAGCTGTCATCAAACAGCACAGAAAACACAGCAATAACAAGCACCACCACATACCCACATGAACAAAGCTGTGAGACCAAGATTGTGAAACTTACCCAGTTGTTTGTACAAGGCTGCCAACATAGGCCACACAGTGGCAAGTTCCTGATCTTACTGCCAGACCTGGTATGGGGAGCGACAGTTGTGCGGGCTGCATGGATGCACAGCTTCCCAAGAGGAGCACTTCTATTCAGCAATAAGGCATGTAGCACTTTCTCTAGGACGAGTTTGTGAACTTCATTGTCATGCTTCATATGTATCATCCTTTTTACAATAAAGGAAACTAACTAGTTGCCCAGTAATATTGAAATACACCAAGTGCTTTCCTTACCCGCCATTAGTTCACGCTGGCTTTCGTTGAACTCACGGGCAGCTGCGTCACTGGAAGGGCCTTGTGTTCACTGACCACGACCTCAGCAAACAAAGTCCTGACGTGCCTCTTACACTCTGTGCGTCTGTGGAACCCTGACTGGATGCACATGGGCTGAGAACAACCAGTTCCACTGCTCAGGGTCTGGTTTCTTCTGTTTTGTTTGACCTAGGCATGCTCAGCTTCCATCTGTCACCCTAGACCAGCATCTGGAGCCAGCCTACGTCCTATCTCTTGTAAGTCCCCTGGTGCAAATTGCATTCAGCAACCGAACAAACGGAGCAGCTTGGAGATGGGCTTTTATTCATGGGAAATCAGATAGCCATTTTGGTGATAAAATATTTATTCCCTGTCACTTTGTGTTGCCAAGACTACTGTGCACAGCACGTTTCTCAAGAACAGCAAGAGTGCTGAAGAGGATATTGACAAAGGAATTATATTTTGAAAAATATCTGTGTAACATTCTATGGCCAATTAATGTTGACTGAGATCACATCGTGTTCCTCTCTCAGCAAAACTCTATCTTCTTTTTAATCGTTGTTTTCCTCTAAGAAATAGCACCTCTGCAGTCTGAGAAAGTGAGGCCAAAGATGCACTCATTTTTAAGGCAACTAAGTGAATTCATCAGTGTGAGCTAACGTTAGTTTTCAGAAGAAAAAAAATCTGTGTCTAAATGTGCATTTTGGAATAACTCAATTTTATTTCATTTAATACACTTTTATTTTAACTAGAGGTTTGTATAAAGTATTGATTAGACCCTACAGGGGTCCAAAGATGTCAGGCAGAGTGTCTGACCTCCAGGAGCTCACTGTTTAATAGAATTCGCTAGTGATAAAGATAATTCTACACCCAGGCAGACTCTGGTAAGCACTGTGCTGGGAGTACAGAGTTCTAGAGAGATACAGAAGAGGCAGAGGTTAATTCTGATGGGGTTCTCAAGGGGGCTTCAAGGAAAATGCTGTCTTTGAGCTAGACATTGAGGAATAGTAAAGGTAGGTAACACTGATTGGGCGCTTACTAAATACGAACACTGTTCAAAGTCCTTTAAGTTCATTAACTGTTTAAATTATTACTATTAATCTTACAGGCTAAGTATTACTATAATTCCCATTTTATAGTTGCATAACTGAGGCATAGAGCAGTTGAATAACTTGCCAGAGGTCACAAGTAGTAAGTGATGGAGTCAGGATTCAAATTCAAGGCCTGGGGCTCTAGAATGCTCATTCTTGACCCTAACACCATAGTGCTTCCTGACAGGATAAATAAGATGTCAACAAGTAGATCTCAGCAGTGGGAGCAACTCAGCCACAATCATGGGTAAGAAGAAATTCAGGATTATTTGGAAAATCCAGTGCCTGTTACTACAGGTTGAACTTGATTACAAAAAAAATCTATTGAGCAATTGTAGAACACCAGATATGCGTGGGGCCTGGGTTGGGGAGAGTGGCTTGGAGAGGGCTGGGAGCACAGGCTGGAGACACTACAAGGGAAAGGAGGGGGTATGGTGGTAAGATTGGTGTTACAGCGAGACCTTGCTTGGTGGCGAGGGGTGGTGTTTGAGTGACTGGAGGGGAGGACACCCTTTAGAGATCTATTAATTGATTAAAAACTTCTCCTCTGTGCCAGGCACCGTTCTGAGTTTTGAGGATATAGCAGAGAACAAGAGATGAGTATCCCCCTCACTGTGTAGGAAGAATGTGGAGGTAGATCGATAAGCAAGATGATTTTACATTGTTCTGAAAGGAAGAAATGGGGTGATATAATGTGATAGAGGGTGACAGGGACAAAGGAGGGATCACTTAGTAATGGTGGCCAGCGAAAGCCTTGCAGAGAAAGTGGCATTTGAACTGAGGCCTGAACGACAGAGGAGAGCCAGTCACAGGTGAAGAAAGACAGGGTTCTGCAAAACAGGACTTGTGCTGGTGAAGAGAGCTTTGTAGGCAGAGTTAACAAATGCAAAGGCTCTGAACTGGGAAAGAGCTTGGAGCCTTCATGAGACAAAAAGAACAAATTCCAAAAAATAGTGCTCAGCCAAAGATGGGGAGAGGGACACAGGGTGAGAACTGAGAGGCCGGCCGTCAGGACCTTGTGGGCAAGCGCAGAGCATTTGTTTGCATTTCATTCCGAATGAACTGGGGGATGAAAGGAGAATGGACTGTGAGGGCACGGAAGTGAAAGCAGGGAGATCAATGAGGTGGCAAATGGCAGAGGTCCAGACAAAGAAAAGGATTATGTGGCCTAGACCTGGAAGGAGGGGAGAGGGCGGCATTAGGATTACATTTTGAAGGCAGAGCTGAAAACACTGGCATTGTGTGAGGAAAGGTACTAACCAGGATGGCCCCAGGAATACTGGTGCAAGTCACTGAGTACCGTAACATTCCTGACAGTGATGGAGAGCGCTGGCGTTGAGATGGGAGAGTTAAGTCTTCTACAGACACAGTCAGGGCATTCTGATGGTAACTGGGGTAACCACTTAGAGAATGGGAAAGTACAAATGCATTCGAGAAATAGTAAGATCTATGATCAACTCACAGATGCAATTAAATTCTAGAAGAGGGTTTTTGATAATTTCAGGTTTTAGTCTGGTGAACAGGAAAGGAAGTGGCCCCATTAACCAAAATGGTAATAGTGTTTGGAGACGGGACAAAAACATAAGATTGGGGATCTCAAAGACTAGGGTTTCAATCCTAGATGAGCCACTTACCACCTGTGTGACAAGTTATTTTATTGCTCTGGGCTCAATTTTCTTATTCATAAATGAGAAAAATTATATAATAGTGATAAGAATTAAATGAGATGGATATATGTAAATGATTACCACACAGGAGTCATGCAATGCATTTTGTTATCACTGTATCTTTTAACCATCCTTATAAAAATAGCAACATAATAATAATAATGCTTCTCTGAATGGGTTTTTTTATATCACTACTAAGATAATAATGTTCTTTGTCTTAGTTTCTTTTTAGTAAGGATTCAAAGCATATTAACCCAGATTTAGATTCAATACTTCTTTTTATTAATATTTAATCATTAAAACAAACTGGAATTTATTTATATTCTTTTCCCATTGTACAGAGAACTAAACTGAGGCTCAGAAAAGGTTATGCCTAAGGTTATAGTGCCAGGAATTATAACCTATGTGAACAGGCAGGACTCACACTTAGATCCGATTTACACCAAAGAGTTCTGGACTCTTCTCCAGCTCCTCACTTAGAAGATAAAAACGTATTTGTATCATGTGGCTATTTGTCAGAGATCTAGGCTGATTGGATACATTCTGTTTTATATAAATGTTTTTAGCAAATGGCCACAGCATGCAATTGTGTGTTTCATTAACTTTCCAGCGCTGGACAATGCTCCTCCCAAGGCTTGTCTCTGGAGGACGTGAAAAGGGGCCTTCAGTACTCGCCAGTTGACAAATACGGTAAGTAGACAGATTCTGTGGATTTACTGAGGAAACTACTCCCACGAAGGTGATTCTACTTGATAAAAAAGGGGACAACATTGTATCTTGTAATATCTAGAAATAAGAGATACTCTAAAAATATTATATTATACAAGGACAAAATCTGGCCTTGTTGTCTTTCTTAAGTCTACATTTTCTGTTAACTCTACATTTGCTGTGAAGATAAATCAGGTGTGTGTGTGAGCACATGTGGGTTTGCCTGGGCGTGTGGGCATCAGTGTGAGTGCAGTGTGAGTGTGTGTGCAGGATGCCCCTCCTGCTTCATCTCCAGCGCTCCCCAGGACCTGGCTAAGTGCATTACTTCTGAGCTCCACATAAAGGGTGTGTAGGCAGGGAGAAGAGAAGCAAGAGATGAGCTTCTGCAGTTACATAACATGCTGGGAGAGTTCTTTCCCCTCTAGTCAGGCACCTGGGGTAAAGTGTAAACCCAGCCCTTCTTTCTAACAGCAGGAGAGGAGGTGAGGAAAGAGTTGATGAGATCCATTTTGCACAAGGCTGCTTCAGAAAGAATTAATAAAGCTCTTTGAAATAATTAACAATGTTCTTTGCAGGCCTCTGGAAGCCAGAGGATGGACAATTGCTCTTATCGTCGGCTGCCATATCAACGTGTTAGGCTGGGGTGTCCTTTCTCCAACCTTTCAGCCTGAGAGGCTCTATACTTAATTGGAATTTTAGCACAATAGGCCCATTTATTCATTGCAACTTCCTTTGACTATGTGGAGAACTGAAAAAATGTGTGTCAGTTAAATAGATCAGATTTATTACAAGTGCTGGGTTTGGGGAAGAATAAATTGGATGACGCGTGCCCGGCTCGCTGGTGTAGGTAGCCACAGACCCTGCAGACCGCTGGCTTTGGGATTCTCACCCCATCCGTCCAGGGTCATTACTAAGGCATCAGAAAGCTTTTAGGGAAGAAAAGGAGAAGAAATGTCCCGGATAGATGCAGACAAACTACTTGGGTACATTAAAGAAAGGAAACTTGGTGCTTCTGCCTCCCAACACGCGTCTGGAGTGCAGCTCCCTGCTTTTCATCATCAGCTTCACAACCTAATTGGCGGGTCCAGGAACAGATGCTTTTGAGGGGAAAATGTGCTCCAGTGTCACATCATCACATTTTTTAATAGATATAATATCATTTCCCCAAACCTTTACAGACATGATTTCACAGCCTCAAAATATAGGGCGCCTTTTGAAACGTGTGCTTTGACCAGAAGCCTTCCCTTTCATGCTGAAGTTTCAAGATGAAGCATTTCTTTAACTGGAAGATTTGTTTTTTAAAGAAAGAGAGCTTCAAGATTCTTCCAGATGGAAAAATAAGACAGATGTGTTATAATAATGCAAAAGTTGAGTTTTCTTATGTATATCTGTGCTAGAGATAGAAGAAAACATGAGGGTGTTTGGATGGAGTGAGAGTCCCCACAGACCAAGAAGATATATCTAATATCTCCCACTCGAGACATCACATCATATGAGGAAGAGCCCTTTAATGCCCCCAATTCTGTTTTATAAACCGATTGTGGTGTAATAGCAACTTTATGAGCTCTTTCTTTCTCCCTCCAAAGAGCTGAGCTAGAGAATGAACATAAAATAAGATAAAATTAAATACAGTACTGTTTTCTCGCTACCCAAGACTTTTCACCCAAAAGTGACAACACATGCAGGCCTGGTTCAGTCTTCCTAAAGCCTGTGGTCAAAATTGGCTTGAGTCCCTCTCACTCTGAGTGGCTACCCAAGCCCAACACAGCTGGTCTTATGCTCTGGAAACAGTGGCATCAAGAATGAATGCCAGCCTCGATGCCCTGCTGGTTTTGCTACCCATCCTGAAGGACAGCCTGCCCACACTGGTGGGATGTGTGTCCAATTCCACTGCAGTCCTGTGGGAGGAGAGGCGCTGGGCATCACAGGCCAGGAATATTACATGTGGTGCCTTGGAGGTTTGATTACAGTCATAAAAAGATTACCAGCTTATTAAAGAATCTATTTATGTCTAGAATGAAGTCACTGTTTTAGGCTGGATGAAAGGAAATACTTTCTGCTCTGGGATGTGGACTATGCTTCTGTCTATCCAGATTCAGTAACATGTGTCCTGCCTCCTGTCCCTTCCCCCCTCCCCACCAACATCTCTGAGCAGCGCCAGTCTCACCCCGGGGCGAGCTGGAGGGGCCAGGTGGCAGCAGGATCTGCAACAGTGGCATTTCCTCTTGGGAGAGTTTATGTGCTGTCTAAGATATTTTGACAGAGAATTTTCTTATGAAAATAAATAAAAATATCCAAGTGCATGTTGCTAGATGTCTTAATGAAAATGTAGATGGCTGAGTTGGTTCTGAAAACTCATCTATTAAAGGGAACACAAGCAGCAATAGCTGCTGACAAGCATTTGCACAGAAGCCATGAGTGGCGACCCCATTCAGAGTGAGCTGGCCACTAACGGCTGCCCTGCCCATACCCTTGCCATTCCCTAGGGCAGGGGCCTGATCCTGACTCACCAGGATCCATCCTCTGGACATGCCCAGGGCTGCTGCTCCAAAGGGCGCCCAAAGCCACTGGTATTTAGACTTAGGCATTGAAGCACACATATAAACCTGGCCTACCAGAGAGAAGACAAACAGAGCCAGCCTCTCTCCTTTTTCTGTACTGCTATCTCCACCTTCCCTTTCCGGCCATAATGTGTGCAGCACCCACTGTGTACCAGACACTGCTAACTGCCGTATGCACACTGCCAACATTATGAATAAGTACTGTTATTTCTCCCTTTACAGATGAAGACATTGAGGCTTAGAAAGTTAATTGACAAAGTCACAGAGCCAGCAAGAGGTGAACCCAGATTTTCCTGACAAAAAAAGCCCGTGTTCCTTTAGCCCATCATGACATACAGCATCCCTGAACTGTACCTCTCTTTAATTCAAACCCTCAAAGCTACCTGGCCAGCTTAGGTCCAAATCAGACACCCATCATTTTATATTTGTCTGGTCTCAGCTTTCTGTTTTCATTATAAATTTCGTTTTCTCTTTACAACTACTCACCAGCAACTGTTGTCCAGACTCTGCTCACATGATGGGGAAGAGCTACCCTGGTGATCCGTGGATTGTACTGGGTCAGGCTGGTTGAAAAAATACTGGGGATGCAATGAAAGGTGAATAGGTAATAACTGAACTTCCTTTCTGATGCAGGCTATGTGTCTGATCCCATGAGCCCGATGTATTTTCATTCTTGCCAGAACAATGGCAGCTTTGAGGGCAGCAGCTGACATCATTCTGCAGATACCTGAGGAGAGTTTTCCTCCAGACTGACAGCAGCAATTCCGACCATGGCAAGCTTACTTCCAATTATACTATTTTACCCTCTGAGGTCTCCACAAATTGGCTTGTTTATACTGGTCTGGTCCTATCTAATTCCCTACTTCAAGCTGGGCTTTGGATGTGTGTCTGACAAAGGAACTGCACGAGAACCAAGACAAAAGGTATATGAATAGTTTTTAATTTTGTAAATGAATTTTAAAAAGATTTTTATTATTACTAGAAGATAGGGCCTAAGTCTATGGTGGAAGCTTGACAATTATTATGTTTTCTTAGATTGAATTATGTGGACTTGTGTCTGAGAAACACAAACTCAATTTCTTAGAATATTGTGCACTTTGTTATCTCGTTATATTACTTCTGGTGTTCAGTTCAGTGATTAAAGAGTCTTTGGTGGAATAGAAAATTGGTTCAGAAGTGTATTTCATTTCAACAAGACTTCCACTGAGTACACTTTCTTCCAGATATATTGATAAAGAGGAGTAATGACCTTCAGATCAAGAAGCTTATAAAAGTAAAGTACTTAATTATTTAGTCTCTTTTCCACAGCATATCAGGTGCTCTGTGCTCTGCTTAGAGTACCTGTTGCTGTCAACACCAAGATTTTACAAATGCTCTCAGGTAAGTTATGAAACTAGCCTTCTGTTGCAAGCCTGCCATTTATACCAAAGTCTGGCACCATGTGGTGGGAGAATGCCTAAGGCACTTGCTGCCTTCACCAACTGAGAAATCTGCCCTCCTTTCTTGATCCAGCTAGGAAGACAGAATAGTTTTGCTATTGAAAGACAGACTTGGAAAAAACAGTCAGGATACCAGCAAATTCCAGCAAGAATCACTACTGTTGACTCCAGCAAGAGAATTAAAATTAGCAAGGAAAGATTAGGCATCGTCTAAACCAAAGTTTCTTCACCTTGGCACTATGGGCATGTTGGATGGGATAATTCTCTGTTATAGGGCCTTCCCTATGCACTGTGGGATACTTAGCAACTTTCTGACCTCTTCCCCCACCCCAGATTCCAGTAACAACCCCTGTGGTATTTCACTTTTTGTGTTAAACTGACTGGATCATGGGATGCCCAGATACCTGGTGAAACATTGGTCCTCAGTGTGTCTCTGAAGGTGCTTCCAGAACAAACCAGTAGACGGTTCTATTTGAACGAATAGACTGAGAAAAACTGCTGGCTCTCCCCAGTGTGGGTGGGCATCATCCAATCCACTGAAGGGCTGGTTGGAGCAGAAAGCTGGGGAAAGGGAGAACTTGCTTCCTCTCGGTCTGAATGCCTGAGCTGGAACTTCCATCTTCCATCTTCTGTAGCCGTGGCACTACAGTTCTTAGGACTTCACACACAAACTAAAATCCACACCATCTGCTCTCAAGTTCTGAGACTCTGAACTGTATCACCAGCTTCTCTGGGTCTCCCATTTATAAGCAGCTCATGGGATTTTCTCAGCTTTCATAATTTCATGACTCAATACCTTATAAATATGTACACACACTCACACACATACATATCTATCCTGTTTCCTCTGTAGAATTGTAGTACACACACCTCCAAGTCATGACAATCAAAAACGTCTCCAGACATTTCTCAATGTGCCCTGGGGGGGGGGGAAATGCAAGGGTGAGAACCACTGCTCTCAATCCAAAGAGGACAAAACAAGGGGCCTAAAGAGTAAAGAAATGAACAAAGAATCCGACTTCGACTGGCTGCATTTAGACATATCTGCTTTCTGCAATATAGGACTCCTATCAAGTGGGATTGGAAAGTAGAAGTGCTGATTGCTCCCTAGTTGTGGCAAGATCTTCTCTCCTCCACTTTCCCTCTGCCTTTTACAAATTGTGTTTCTGTTACAACTTGCATGGAAAATAATATGCATATACCTCTAGGAACTAGAAGTAAAAGTATCATTTGATCCAATAATCCCATTATTGGTATCTACCCAAAGGGGGAAAAAAGCCATTTTATCAAAAAGCATGTGCACTTGCATGTTTATTGCAGCACTATTCACAATCACAAAGATGTGGAGTCAACCCAAGTGCCCATCAACACATGAGGGAATTAGTAAAATGTAGTACATGTATAATATGGAGCCCTACATGGTGTATATACACCATGGAATATTATGCAGCCTTAAAGAATGATGGAGACTTTACCTCTTACATGTTTACATGGATGGAGCTGGAACATATTCTTCTTAGCAAAGTATCTCAAGAATGGAAGAAAAAGTATCCAATGTACTCAGCCCTACTGTGAAACCAATTTATAGCTTTCATATGAAAGCTATAACCCAATTATAGCCCAAGAAGAAGGGGAAATGAGAGGGGGAGAGGAGGGGAGGGGGGAGGATTGGTGGAAGGAGGGTGATTGGTGGGACCACACCTATGGTGCATCTTACAAGGATACATGTGAAACTTACTAAATGTAGAATATAAATGTCTTAACACAATAACTAAGAAAATGCCATGAAGCCTATGTTAACCAGTTTGATGAAAATATTTCAAATTGTATATAAAACCAGCACATGGTACCCCATGATTGCATTAATGTACACAACAGCTATGATTTAATAAAAAAGAAAAAAAAAGATGAACTAAAATTTTTTGTAAGAACTTGAATGGAGCTAGCAATGATTCTTCTAAGTGAGGCATTACAATAATGGAAAGCAAATACCACATGTACTCACTATTAAATTGGAACTAAACAATCAACAAACATGCTCACATATGGTAGTAAAACTCAACAGAAACCAAGCTGGTAGCGGGAGGGCAGAGGGAACAGGAAAGTTCACACCTAATGGGTCCAATGCACACTATCTGGGTGATGAGCACACTTACAACTTTGATTCAAACTCATGTAACCAAAATATACATAATCCCATAGTAGTCTGAATTATTTTAAAATAATTAATATTCTTAAAATATCTCAAAATGATCTACACATTCAATGCAATACCCATCAAAGTTCCGATGTAGTTTTTAACAGAAAAAGAAAAAAAAATGCTAAAATGTGTATGGAAGCATTAAATACTTCCAATAGCCAAAACAATGTATACAAAAAGAACCCAGTTGTATGCATCACATTCCCTAATTTCAAAATATAAAGTTATAGTAATCGATAATGCAATATATAATGGAATAATGGGGAAGATAGAAAGCCCAGAAATAAATTTATATAGTGTGGTCAATTGATTTTCAACAATGGGACCAGCAACACACAACATGGAAAAGATAGCTTCTTCAATAAATGGTACTGGGGAAAGTGGATATCCAGATGCAGAAGAAGAAGATTGGATCCTTATCTCACCCCATATAAAAAGTCAACTCCAAATTCATTAAAGATTTAAATGTAAGACATGAAATTATAAAACTACTAGAAGAAAACATAATGGAGAAGTTTCATCACTTTGGTCTGGATTATGAACTTGTGAATGACCCTAAAATGCAGTCAACAAAAGTTAATGCAGAAAATGGGATTGACACAATCAGCAAAGTGAAGAGATGACCCAAAGAGTAGATGAAAACATGAGCAAACCATACATCTAATAACTTGTCAGTATCCAGAATATGTGAGAAACCCAAATAACTCAACAGCAAGAAAACAAATAATTGGATTTTTTAAATGGACAAAGGAATTCAGTAGGGATTGCTCAATATAAGACACACAAAAGGCCAACATATACAAGAAAAATGGCTTGAAAATGGGTATTAAAAAAAAAAAAGTTTTTCTGTCTCTTTAAAACTTCCCCAATTTTTCCTGGGAATAAAAACCCACTTGCCTGCATCAGGCCAGTGGTCAGGAGAGGCAGGAGAGTGTTTTTTGTTCTTTGTATTACAGAGATGGCTCAAGGGAATTGTCCAGGCAGAGGTCACAATATTGTCTTCACTGGAGATGGCATTAATCAGAAGCTTCCCTTTCCAAGCTCTATATTTCTTCTCAGAAGCAGGACATTGATACTTTAAGACAGGAGTCTGACAACCTCCTCATTTGCTGGAAAATTATTGAATTTTTTTCCTTTGTCTTAACAAAAAGAAAAAGGAATGGTTAAAACCAACTAGCTCCCCCCCCTCAAATAAACCTATTCCTAGAAGGGAATTTCTATTAGAACAGCAGCCCCGCCCTCTAAAATCCCTTTCATCCTTTCTTATGACTTTCCAAAGTAGCAAGTTTCTACAAGCTCTGATTACTTTGTGGACAACCCAGTTCAAGTTCAGAGGCAGAAATTGAAACCAGGGTGCTTCCAACCAGATTTATCCTTTTGTAGCCTGTAGCCATTTCATAGTTTTACCCAGTTATTCTGGAATCATAGATAATCTATCCCAAGCAACTTCCCAGAGGCCTTTATAATAAGTAGATCCAAGGGCTAGAGGTGACGGCTCAGGCATAAACCCTTTTGGTAAAGACAGAGATGGGGGGGGGGGAAGAGCTGATCCCAGAACATCCATCTCTGTAGCTCTCGCTCTGTCCCTTAGCTCCAGCTACTCTAGGGACTGAGCCAGCACCTAGCCTGGTGTACTTTGGGCCTTAATCTTTTATGAGTTGAATTGAAGAGAATACCTTAGAAAGTTTGTGTTTTGTTTTACAAAAAAAGACAATTTTAACTATAACAGTTACCAGATACATAACTGGAATCAGGACATAGGGGTAAGTGAGGTGTCCTTCCAAGTGTCCATTGAATGGAGGTCACATCTACGGGGAGCTCTGTTTACCTCTGAAATGCCCTCTTTAAGAAAGGGATTTTCCAGAACAGAATTGTCAAGATCTCCTTCTTTGTTTTCTCTAATGAGCTGCCTTCTCTCTCCATACTGCATTTCCTATATGGCTGCCTGGCTCTGGCTCTTCTCTTGTCAAGTGTCTGCAAATAATGAGACTAATGCATCTTGATCCCTGAGAGGGAGAACCTTTTCACAGATGCCACCCTGTAGCTCACAAACCCCTTTCATTACTGTACTCTTAATGGGGCCCAGAGATCATCTTAGAGCTCATCTCAAGACCATAGGTTTTTTTTTTTTTTTAGGTTGCTTTTTTTTTTTCTGTGCTTTCTGAAAAATGTCTCACTAATTGCTTTCTTTTTCTGCTGGTAAAAATGAACTTCTAAGATCATGTTTTGCGTGCGTAGCACATTAATTTTTTTTTTCCACATGCGTGCAGTACTGAGCTTTCTCTGAAGATGTTCAATTAACATAATTGTAAGCCAAATTATAGCAGCACCAGGAGAAAGTTATTCCAACAGAGTGATTATTTGGGTTAAATTATTTCCAAAGCTGACATTTTACTAGGAAGGAGATAAAAATGGGTGTTGAGGTAGGAGAAAAGGCTGATGCTAGATAATTCATTTAAAATAAAATGTCTGATCCCTCTTTCTCCCCTACCTCCCCTTCCTCCTCCGCTCCCTCCCTCTCTTCCTTCCTTCCTTCCTTTCCCCTCCCTCTCTCCCTCCCTCCATTTCTCCTTTATTTTCTTCTTTCTCCCTCTGTCTTAAGCATTGGCTTTGGAGTCCCTCAGACCTTTCATAGTAGTTGCATGATCTCAGGAAAAGTCATTTAACTTCTCTGAGCTCCAGTTAATAAACTTTAAAGTAGTGGTAATAAAATTTATCTTGTAGACTTGCGGTAAGGATTCTGAATAATATCAAGTGTGCAGCATGGTGCATGGCATACCATACCAGGTGTGGTTGTTACTGTTACATCACCATGCGTCCAAAGAATTATACCATAGAAGAAGAAAGGAGAACATGAAAAAGGGAGAGGTTTGTCCTCCTCTGTAAAAGTAACTATCAAATTTACATCCCCAGAAACCTCATCTTACACCTCTGAGATCGTTTGAGCCAAGACCCCGCAGCCTTTATTTATGCCTGAAATCAAATCAGAAGAGAAATGAAAACCTTTTAGCCAAATACAAGAACCAGAGAGAATTCCCCAAGCAAGGGAAATGCTAAGTGAAGATCGGAAGAGAGCACCAGTTGGTGAATGCCTACGATGTGGCCGGACTAGTTTTATATTACTTAAAATATATTATTTGACTTAATTAGCTGCATAACCCTGGAAAGGGGGAATTTTTTTCTTTCTTTTTCAAGTGGGAAATTCATGTGTAGGGAGGCACAGTAACAAATCCAACCTTGTATAGAACAAAGACAATTTTCCCCACTGGTTTTGTCTTGCGTTGTGTCCGTGACTCACTCACTACACAACGCGGTGTCTACTATGGTAGAGGAAAAGGTTATCAAATCACACATGCCGTAATCCCAAATTGTGGTGACAGCTGACACATCTGCACTTCTATACTTCTGAGGAAAATTTAGAAATGACCACAGGAGACGTTTCAGGGGCCAAAAGACAAACCTTTTCCTGATTGCCATGGCTCATTATTGTAAAGTGAAATTAAAAAAAAAAAAAACACCATCAACATCCTCACTGTTATAATTATGAAAGAGAAGGGGCTGGAATAATCTCAAGTCTCTAAAGACATGCATTGTTATTTTCTAGGCAGAAAGAACAAGAAACGATTGACAGAAACGAGACTCTTACCACGAAAAGCAGGAACAAAATGTTAGGAGGGCCAAGCCCAGCAATTAGGGAAGCCAAGGAGCTTCTCATTCTCCTTCCTCATTAGCAGCTGGGCAGGGAAAGTGAGGGGAGGATGTCGCCATTACCAGTGGGATTTGAATAGCTTGTTTTCTTCCTAGTTTGGTGTTGCTTGCGGTTACTCAAGCATGCAGACCGAGGAGCTACCCCTGATCAATTCCCTTCCATATTTCAAGAGCCACAAGGGCAAAGATGAGCCACTTGACATTTGCAATTCCTTCACTGGGTATCAGCGTAAGACTCAGCTGCAGCAATAATAGAGTGTGGTCAAAGACTGTCAGCTCAATTAGCACCGTATGCAAAACATGATGGAGAAGCATAGTTCCTCTCCCTCCTTGGACACCCTACCTTTTAAGAGCTAACTAGAGATAAAAAGACCAGGGGTTGCACATTTCTCCTCAGGCCAGAGATCCAAGGCAGCACGGCAGCCACCCCAGTGGCAGGGCTCTAATTAAATTAGGCTTCCTGAATTAAAACACTGCCACGGGTGCCAGGCCCTGCTGATGAGGACATGTCTCCAAAGCACTCCCAGCCTGGCTTTATGTTCAATTAGTGAGATAAAAAGAATATTATCTCAAGAATCTGTCTTTTAAGCAATGGACTTGTATGTGGAAAAATGGTATCTTCACCATCTTTAAAAAAGGTTTTTAAGATCACTAATTTCACTGCCCTCCACCTCTTCTTTTATCTCAGCTAATCAGGAAAGGGGAAGATGGAAGCAGGACCACAAAGTGCAATAAAAATAATTCCAATGATGGCCTTCCCTTCGGCTTTTTATTTATAATAATTCATGGACCATTTAACACCACTACGATAAGTAGCCCACAGTGAGAAATGCCAGGCTTTTCTTTAAGCATTTTTTGGGAAGAGCAGAGAAGAGGGAAGGAGGGAATGGGGTGGGGTTTCAGTGTGTGACACATCTTGTACCGTCAGTGAATCCCCAACAATAAAACTTTAAAAAATAATTGTTTTGACCGTTTCTGAAACTCAAATTCATCTGAGAAATAAGAAGCAATGTTAATATTGAAGATATCTTGAGGGGATGGGACACTGCACGACCCATGTTTGTCCTACACAGAGATGAAACTGGAAGAAACGGAACAGGAGGTGCCTCCGTCTTGCTCAGTAGAGCTGCTTCTATCCAACGTGATGTACCAGGCGAGGGGAACTCACCCTGTTTGAGTTTAAAACATATGTTCTTACACATTAGCCTGTGATCAGAATCACTGCATAGCTTATTAAATAGATTGCAGGGCCTACCCTCCACGTTGTAGAATCAGAAGCTCAGGAGTCGGCCCCTAGGATTTGTGTTTCTAACAAATTCCCCCAATTTGGGCCCCAGCAGTAAAGCCCAGGCTTAGTGGCCAAAGGCACCAGCTTTAGAGTTAGGCTTGGTGAATGGCTCCCCCATCACAGTGTGACCTGTGTAACCATGGGTGAGTTACTTAGCCTCTCTGATCTTCAGATTCCCTGTTTGTAAAATGGAGACAAGAATTCTTTCCTCAGAGAGAGGATTAAGTGAAATAATGCATGACAATCTCTTATCATAGGTGCGTGATAAATGTTCCATAACTATTAGCCAAGCTTCATGTAGCATGGCTGAGAGACAGATCAACCAAGCACAGAGGCTGAACCATTGTTTTTCTGGATGCCAATAAAAGCATTATGGCATGAGAAAATTTGACTGTGTGTGTAAGATAAACTCTAAATCAGGATTCTGTGATTGAGGCTATATAACAAAAAGAATACACGAATAACACAAAAGTACTATGAAACTAATTTATAGCTTTCATATGAAAGCTATAACCCAATTATAGCCCAAAAATATGGCGAAAGGGGAAAGAAAGGGGAGGGGAGGGAGGAGGATGGGTGAAGGGTGGGTAATTGGTGGACCACACCTATGGTGCATCTTACAAGGGCACACGAGAAACTTACTAAAAGTAGAATATAAATGTCTTAACACAATAACTAAGAAAATGCCGTGAAGTCCATGTTAACCAGTTTCATGAAAATATTCCAAATTGTATATAAAATCAGCACATTGTACCCCATGACTCCATGACTGCATTAATGTACACAGTAATGATTTAATTTTTTAAAAAAGTACAATTTTATCTGTACACAATTACAACCAGATTCGCAGTGCAGTTAAGTTAAACAATTACTACTACCTCCAAGGAATGCGTATTGGATAGTTTTGAGGTGCCACTTCAGATCTTCTTGGCATCATTCTGTGTCCTTGGCCATTGTGTCACTCACCAGCACCATAAGGAGCTCCTTGTGCGCACAGCCTGACCACACTTCACGTCTCTGCAGGGCAGGCCACTATGCCTCTCACTCTGCCCCTTAGTGCCGCCCTGTTGCCCTGAGTAGAGAAGTCCCAGGTCGTCGGTGCCTTGGAATCCAAGCTAGCAGTTAATGCTTGTTGGCCTGTGGAGTAAACCTTTGACCACTAGGAAACCGATGTCAGGGAATACGTCTCCACAGAACCTCATCTTCCCGAGGGACAGTTGTTCTTAGGACCTCAAGAGACAACAACCATCAGTTGCCCTGGATCCCAAATGGCACCCAGCTCAGTAACACCCCGCAGGATGTGCTCCACCCAGCCCCTTCCTTTCTCATGGGGACCTTCCTCTCATACTCCCTAGAGAAGCAGCAGCCTTGTGCCTCAGGCTCTGCTTCCTGGTGAGCCCAGGCTATGATAGACGGCATACCGGTGAACTGAGTGTTGACCCCTCGCTTAGTTAGGAGTGGATCAATACTCAATGAGAACAAGAATCAATTAACATGAACACGTGGGTTTAGTGGGCTGTTAGACTGAAATCATAATTTTAGCTGATTTCTTTGAACCCCTTCTGAGTCTCCCTCCCTCTGTCTCTGGCTTTGCTCTGTTTTGTGGCTCTTGCATATGGGACAGGACGGTGTGCTCAGTGCCGCTGGTTTGATCTGCTCTTTGCACGTTCCCTTATCACCAGCAAAACTAGGCTGTGTTGCTGTCATTGCTCTGTATTTCCATAAACTAAATTTTTTTCCTCTTTCTTTCTTCATTCTTAATATTTCCCTCATTTTACTGATCTAATCAGTATTTACCAATTTTCCTATTTTTTTAAAATGTTAATATCTAACCTTCACACGATGATGTTATTCTTTTTTCTTTTTATTTTTTTAGTGTCTCTGCTCTTCAGGAAGTTCTGTCATTTTCGTGCAAATGACTGGCTCCCTGGCATGGCCTGGAGAGCACCAGCCTTCCCAACTGAGTCTTCAGAGCACTCTTCATGCTGTTCCCCCTTCAAGCATCCCTCACCCTTTGAAGGGCTAATGAATGAAGTCCTCTCTTACTACCTTTGTTTTTAACTCACTGATAATCACTAAATATGAGCTTCACCCACTTTTAAGGAAGTTTCAGAAGAAGAAGGAAGCAAGTGCTCCTGTTTGGCTGCAGCAAAGCTATGCCCACCCATTGCCTTACAGTTCCTCCTTCCTTACTGTAATTGTCCCCATCCTTCCAGCCTTAGTTCTGCACAAAGAGAACAAGGAAGCTGAATACAAAAGCAAGAACAAAGGACTGCCAGACTGGAAAGGCACCAGGGGAAAGGTAAATTCCAGGACGTGAGGTGATGAAACAGTGGCATGGGACTGTTAGTCTACCACTCCCCAGAACCCAAACTCAAAGGTTTCTGGCATCCAAATAATCACCAAACAAAGCCTTCCATCTCTAGGAATACTAAATGAATGGATTCTTTGGGCAGGTTCAACTGGTCAAATCTGAGCAAAGCAAGCACATTTTTAAAATTCTAGTAATTAAAATAATTGGCTGGCTAGGAAAACACTGTCCCAGTTCATTGATCTTCACTGAAGAAACATTACGCTTTAGGGAAAATGCATGCTGAATAGAAGTAATAAGTTATTAATACAAACGGAAATTCTGCATAATGTAGAATGGTGAGTAGTGGAAACCATTCAAGTTGCTTGCTTAAGCTAAATTAGTTTGTTCCCTTCCCCCACCCTGTCCATTAAGCTGTTAATTAATTTAAAATATTAATAAGGCTCAAGAGTCGAAAACATGCCTCCTTATTTGCAAGTTTTCTGTCAAATAGTACCACTGTATCAAAAATAATTTTGTAGCTGGGCACAGTGGATCACGCCTGTAAGCCTAGTACTCTGGGAGGCTGAAGCACGTGGATTCCTGAGACCAGCCTGAGCTAGAACAGGACCCTTCTCTAAAAATAGCTAGGTGTTATGGCTGACACCCAGCGAATTGGGAGGCTGAGGCAAAAGGATGGCTCGAGCCCAGGAGTTTGAGGTTGCTGTGAGCTATGATGGTATAGTACTCTACAGAGGGTGACAAAGTGAGACGAAAGAAAGAAAGAAAGAAAGAAAGAAAGAAAGAAAGAAAGAAAGAAAGAAAGAAAGAAAGAAAGAAAGAAGGAAAGATAGATTAAGAAAATTATTTTGTAATACAAACATCTATTGAAATTAATCAGAGCCACATTGCACAACACACAGGTGTGTTTACAAATGTTTACAAATGTCCTTAACCTGGTTAAAAAAATCCTACTTTATCCCTTTATAATTTCAAATGATTTGCCTTAAAAGTCATGTTTCCTCTTACTTTTATAGACTCCATAGAGTTCATTTTTCCTGTGGTGCTAATTTATGGTGTTTGCTTGTAAAGCATGGCGTTAATAACTATCCAAGTAACACTGTACGTCTAAAAGGGCCTATGAGCTCTGTCTCTAAGGAGAAGATGACTGGTTTTTTGAGTCCTCATATAGCTGCCTGTCACCCTGCTGAGTCACTCAGGGATGTCGTAAAGAGTACGCAGCAGGCAAAGGAGTGTTCCTTCTCGCTCCTTACAGCTTCACCCTACAACACCCTTGGAGAACTAGAAGTCAGGTGCACCCCTCAACTTCCTTTTCCCTACCTGTTTAAGGCCTCTTCAGAGGGAGGTGAGGAACCCCTTCCAGTCCTCCTCCTCCAACCCTTATCCCTCTCTGATATTTTTTGAACTTTTTATTAAATAATGATCAAATAACAAGACTACGCAATGGAGAGGTCCTGGTATTCATTACCCAGTTTTCCCCCATGGAACATCTTGTGTTAGCCCAGTACAATAGTTTTAGTTTTCCCCTTGACCCATTGAAATTGACCTTGGCTCATGCTTTGGTTTGAATGTATGTGTCCCTCCTAAATTCCTGTGCTAGAACTTAACCCTCGAAGTGATGATATTGAGAGCTGGGGCCCTTAGGAGGCAAGGCATGAATAGCGTTAATAACTAACTATACTATTATAAAGAGGCTCCAGGGAATCTCTTTCCCCCTTCTGCCATGTGAGGACACCAAGAAATTGTCAAATGGGAGGAATGGGCCTTCCAAAGACCAAATCTGGGTGGCTTGATCTTAGACTGCCCAGTCTCCAGAACTGTGAGAAACAAATTTCAGTCTCAGACAAAGCCATGCACGGCATGAGGATGGTTGGTCAGTGATGGACAGTATATGTGATGGTGACCCCGTAAAATTATAATGAAGTGAAAAAATTTCTTTCACCTAGATGCTGTTTTAATGATCCTGACCTTTGCAGGCCTAGGCTAATGTATATGTAATAAAAATATTTTCAAAATTCAAAGATTAAAAACAGAAAAAAAACTCATAGAATAAGGACATAAATGGAATACAGTACAGCTATAGGATGTGTTTGTGTTTTAAGCAGTATCGTACAAAAGAGATAGCAAGTTTAAAAAATGTAAAATTTTATAAAGTGAAAAGTTACAGTAAGCTAAGATTATTTTATTACTGAAGAAATGATATTTGCTGTTCGTGCAGCCCAAGTGCAGGGTGTTATCAAAGCTACAGTAGCACAGGCAGTGTCCTTGGCCTTCACACTCATCCACCGCTCACTTCGCGGACTCACCCAGAGCGACGTCCAGCCTCACAAACTCCATTCACAGCAAGTGCCCTTTACATGTGTGCCTTTCTTTTTCAATTTTGTACAGTATTTTTACCATACCTTTTCCATGTTAAGATACACAAATACTGACCACTGTACCCCAGTTGCCCACAGTATTCACTCCGGCAGCTGCTGTACTGGTCTGGAGCACAGTGTGCTGTGCACTGTGCCCTCCAGGCTTGTGTGAGGCACGCTGTCACTACCATGTCTGCATGAGGACAAAATCACCTAAAGACACATTTCTCAGGTCCTATCCCTGTTGTTAAGGAACACAGGACTGCATTTTATTGTAGTGGCACAAGCAGGCTAAGAGGACCCAGTCCCCTTTTAAAAGGTGCTTTTACTCACTCCTAACTGGGCATCTTGTTTTACCATCTGCTCTAGGCAAATTATAAGAGATTGAGAAAAAATGAAACGTGGGGTCCTCACAGTACTCCTTTCTTCTCTGAAATTTCACACAACCCAGTTGTTTCCTTGCCCTCTCTGTGAACCCTTCCTTGGAGTTGAAATAAGGGAAGAAATACCACTAACAAGAGCATCGCAATTTTAAACGCCTCTAAAAAGGGTATTACAATGTTAAATGCCAGTAACAAACGCATTGTAATTTTAAAATCTCTCCACAACCATTTTAAGGCAATTTTGTTAAACCATCATGTAAAGAAGGTTTAGTTCTGAAAAAATTAAATCTCAACTGCTAGCATCTTCATAATCAGTCTAAGCCTTCTTTTTAGGAACTTGTACCTATGAATATGTTAGTACCTAGGAACATTGAAAAGATATGTGTGTATATTATATATATGTACCTATGAATATGTACAAGATATGTGTGTATATATATATGTACACACACACAAACATAAATGTATACATATTCTCTTTTCAATTAAGTGATGTAATTATTTTAAAGACAATGTCAAAAATCTACATTTTATAATGCAGGGACCTGATCCTCCATACTTTGAAGGACATTCCCGTTATAATTCAAGTAGATCCTGCATAACACAATATTTTTAATTGCTGAACTTGCAGGAAACAAGGAAACTCTTAAAAAAAATAAAACGGAGATAAAACCAGCAGTGAGCTGGGTAAACACAAGGGAACAATCAAGGTCGCCCTGAGCACATTATAATATAAATACTGAAGCTGAAGATCAAGCCTGGAGCCAACAATAAGGGAGGTTTTATTAAAAAATAGCACATTATGTAGAAATAAAGGACAAAAGTTATTTATGATGTATATGCAAATAAAACTTAGGAAAGGCCAAAAAACTTAAAATTAGCACATCAACTGGCACATTAAACCGTACCTTAGAGGAATTATCCACAAATTAAGATTAAATCAATACATACACAAATAAGAAACCAAGCACCATGAATGAGAGTGAGCAGAAATTACGAACTGCAGAACCACGACAGCAAGCCTTCCAGACAGTAGACGAATCAGTTTCAGAATAGAAAATAATTACCTATAATTTATTTTTAATTTTTAAAGTGAAATCACACAAAGTAGCAAAAATTAACAAGTAGCATGTTACCGTCAGAAATGAGCAGGCAGGTTTGGATTAAAGACTGCATAAAACCCTGAGAAATTGGGTGGCCCCTGTGGCTCAGTGGGTAGGGCACCGGCCCCATATACTGAGGGCCGTGCTTTCAAAGCTGGCCCTGGCCAAACTGCAACAAAAAAAAGCCGGGCATTGTGGCGGCCGCCTGGCTACTTGGGAGGCGGAGGCAAGAGAATCCCCTAAGCCCGGGAGCTGGAGGTTGCTGTGAGCTGTGTGATGTCACGGCACTCTACAGAGAATGATAAAGTGAGACTCTGTCTCTACAAAAAAAGAAAGAAACCTGAGAAATAGAAAATAAAATTGTTGAAAGTACAACAATTGCAGAGGCATTCAATAGAAAATTAGACACAGATAAATAGAAACAAAGAACCGGGAGACAGCTCTGAAAAAATTACACAGACAGCAACAGCAAAGAACTAGAGGATCTACATCCCTGCCTCTGTCTCCTGTTTGCTACCAGATTCTATTTCATGAGAACAACGCAAGGCGTGTGCCATCATGAGGTAGAAGCAGAAAGCACTGCTGAAGTTACAGGAGCCATGCGGGAGGCTGTCTCCGTCCCTTCCAACCCTTCTCCTTAGGCGACTCTTAGCTAGTGTATTTCTCTCTTCAAGGCCTTTCTTGTTCATTATATCCTGATGTTCCTGGAGATAAGTGTGGGGTGGCGTTATACACAGTGATTCTACCCTTCCTCGACTCCTGAAGGACCAGCAGAGGGAGATCTTTTTCAGGTGTGCATTGGACAAGTGTAGAGCTATTTATCACCCTGGGTAGAGGTGCTGGGTTTAAAGATGACCCTCGATTGCGGGAATCCGAGTGCACAACCATTTTACATTAAACCTTCAAGGTCACATCAGCTGGTGATTAACACAGACTTTCCTACTTATAGCAGGACTTAGCACGTGATGGCTGCTCAGAAGCAAAGTCAGACACAAATCTACCCGGACTCAGCATCACAGATCTTTGGTTTGCAAATGGAGATTAAAAAGTGAGGAAAACAACAGAATCTGATTATAACCAGAGAAACGTGTCACTCGGAAGAGGCCTCAGTAGTGAAGGGCAGGCTGTTTCTCAGCCTGCAGACTAATGTAGGACTCAAGAGCTGCCTTTTGGGTGATGGGACAAGGAGCCCAGCATTACTCTTGTAACTGGTAGTTGTGTGTTGTGGAAGCCCCAACTTAGTGGCATGGGGACGGTTTGGCTTACGTATCAATCACCTTGGGAGATCATGTGAAGTCCTGATGCCCAACTCCTTTCCCTAGAAATTTGAAAAGTCTCTTGCAGAAAATTGTACTGTACGACCAAAGCTGAAAACCAGTGATTTGGATCTGAGTTTGTTGTGAATTTGCATACACTTAGATAGCTTGCAATTTATCGAATTATACTGGAAAGTTATATGCTACCAGGTGCCGTGAACATTATGATTATTTCAGTGGGGAGAATTCTCCCCTTCATTCTTAGATTGTTTTTTTCTTTACATTTAATCAATGAGAGGCACTTGTGTGTAAAATAACTGCTATGTGGGCCTTCTGCTGTCTCTCTTTAACCATCAACCTTGACAGTCTCTGTGGAGATTACAGAGGACAAACCTCAGGGACACCCCAAATGTTTACCCTTAAACTACATTTGAAAGCATGTGTTTCCATGTTTGCAAGGTAAGGACTAAATCAGCTGTTAAAAAAAAAAAAAAAAGAAAAGAAACACTGAAGATTTCGTATTTCTGAAAAGAAAAGATGACTAATTAGAAACAATATTTTGAAGGAAATTAAGCTCTGGACTAAAGATAGAAGTTCCAGTCTGGTTTCTGACCCTAACAAATGTGGAGCCCACTCTCCAGCCCCTCTGGGCCTTTACTTTCTCAGTTGATGCAGGAAGAGTGACAGGTGGAATCTGTCACAGCTAGTGTCCCTACCAACTCTAACATTTTATAAAAATAATTGCCTTTTTTCTCTTTAGTCAACAAATGTAAAGGCTCGCTACATTCCTTCAGCACCAGTCAATGGCTTAAAAAACTTTCAGAACAACATTTAGTAAAGCCGCCCCGATCTCCTGTTAATTCCTGCGTTCACTTGTATACCAGGCACTTACTGAGCACATGCCCTGTGCCAGACTGCTCTGGGCACAGAAAATCACGCATGAACCAGGTCAGATCACGCCTCTTCTCGTGTGGCACTGATGTCCTACTGTGTTGGCGTGACATGTCACTGTCAGAATTCCACAGTTCATTCTTCCTTCTTCACAACACCTCACATTTGCATTCTAACAGATGTAACAGAGAAGATGAAGAAGGTGGGGAAGGGAAGATTGAAAGCCTGACTAAAATGAAGATTTTTAATAATAGTCTCAAAAAGAAAGGAAGAGTCTAATCAATTATCCATGCCGCCAAGCGATTGCACTCAATTAGATCCTTACTCTAGTTATTTTAAAATACTTGTGTTTAAGGCATATTTTTGAAAATTAAAATTTCTGTGGCATATTGGGGAGGGAAACTATTTACTGGATCGTTCTTCAGCAAGCCTACAGTCCTCCAGCCAAACTGGCATTTGGCCCTTCTTTGCAGATACAGTTTCTTTGGAACATACCCCACGCCACCTCTTTGAAGTATCCTCTACAGTAGCTTTCACCCTAGAACAGCAGAGTTGAACAGTGGCAACTGTGTATCCCACAGAGACTAAAATACTTAAAATCTGGTCCTTTGCAGAAAATGTCTGCAGAGCCCCGCTTTTTAGCACTGAGGTGCTGTTTGAATACAACAGTTGACTTCCCTGACTGAGTACTTGGACACACCAGAGGCGCCGGCCTATTTCCTTAGAAAAGCTGCACATTACACCAGGAGTCTTCCTCCTTACAGCAACACAACGTCGCACAACCCGCTCCTTTGTTTCGCTGAGAGACATTGTTTTAATAGTATGCAGCCAAACATACCTTGCACATTAATCAGACTTTGGCCACTCGGGATGCCTGCCAGGCCTTGTTGCTGAAGAAACGAGGCCTGTGCTATTCACCTTGTCCTCTCCACTACTGGCTTCAGAATATCTCTGTTCACATACCTCCAAAAGAGTTTTGAAGGAAACTGTGGGCATCCCTTTACACTTTTTTTTTTATTGACACCGAAAATTTTTCATAAGTTTAAACAGTAGTTACAGATGTCATTTCTAACATGTTATAGAACAGAACGTTTTCGGATAAAACGGTTACATCTCTTTTCTATATGTGTCCAAGGGAATCAAAATGCCAGTAGCAAAATGTAGCAATTTTATGTCACCTTCTTCTGTGGGGGACCACCCTGATCCCCCCATTTACCATAAATGCTTCCTTTGCCCAGCAGCCGGAGAAGGCCATAATATGCAAGGTTCTTCATGGGACTCAAGGGACCACCCAGACCAAGGTTTTGCTCCCTGTCAAAGAGGCAGCCAACACTGTGCTCTGTGGGAAGAACAGAGAGGCCTGGCCCCTCACCTCCATCTGGGACCCCAGCTCCCCACAGATAGTTTGCTGGCTCTGCAAATGACTTTGCGCCCATCTCTTATCCCATCTCTTCTTTCCATCTCCCACAGAGCTGTTCCCAGAGCATGCCCCCATAAAGCTTCTGCACACAAACCTGTATTCCAGAGCATTTAGACAAGAACCTGACCTAAATCGTTCATTTTCCAAAGTACATGACTAAGCATTTCTTAGGGGTAGAAAAATCTCACGTTATTTTGACTTCTTAAGCTTACATTTTCATTCCACTTTACCCAAATATTTTTATGCTACTGTCGTATATTTTTATAGTTAAAAAATCTTTCACTGCTCACCCTGTCATATTTCTCTGCCTCTGAATTATTATATAAATTAAAATTTAATTTTTAAAAATCCCTTATGGCCATCGGGCTGTACATGTTAATATTTCTTCTGGACTGAGCTATCATTACCATTATTCCTAATGTACATTTAATCAAAACAACATGCAGATGCTGTAAGGTTTGGTAAATGCTCCAAGTTAGCAAGAGTAGAAACGCGTCTCTGAGGTTGTTATTTCTGTTTTTAATCAGCCTATCTGTGAATGAATATTATTTACTGCTGGAATAAGAATGTTAAACATCAGCTGTATTCCATTTTGTGTTTTATCTTTATAGATGTAAAAATAGAGTATTACACATGCTCATCACTAAGAGGATGAGAAAGGAGAGAGAGGTGCTCCACCGTGCAGCCGGGCTCTTCTGGACTCCTGAGGGGTTTACCAAGACTCACAGATGGACGAAATACCAAAAAACATTTGAATGACTTATTCAACTAGAGCCTCAGTTAGCATCCAGAACACAAAGCCTTAGAAATCACCTGACCCTCAGAAGTATTTGTCACCCAGTTGTCACCCCATCGTGAAAGTCATTCCCTTCATATCTCACACTGTTCCTTTGTCCCCTGGGTCATTCTAAGGGCCATTGCATCACAGTAACATTGGTAGGTGAGTGAAGAATTGGCCATTATTGTGAAGACAGGTGGGGGACTGGCAAAGGGGAAGACCTTGACTGCTTAAGGCTCGTTCTCAAGTCCATTTTCAGGTAAAGTGCGCTGGAAGTCAGGTACTGCCAACTTGCCAGTAAAGCTACTGAAAAGCTTCATCTTTCCTCAGGGGCAGTCCAGGTCTCTCTGTCACGTTAGTACTGACCTTCCCTACAATGACAAGATTTCTCTCATCATTTATGGGTCCCTAATAGATCTTTTAATAAGAGGTAGATATTTAACAAGGAAGGCAGACACTGGCAGCAGCTTCTCCATCCCAAGAATATTCTGTGAAATTGATTTTCCCCAATAGAAATTGGGGGTATTGCAACATTCAAAAATATTGTAAAGAATGCACAAATATTGAATAGCCTGAAACTTCTGGAATAAATTAAAGAAGTCCCATGTCTTCTCAAACCTGTAGCATTTTATCTGACAGAGTTAGTTTCCAGTTATTCTGAAGAGCACAGTTTCCCTGTTTTGGGCGTGCTTCTTGCTGCTGGCCATGGTGACAGGGAATTTTTTTAATGACATAATGGAGTGGTACATCAGACCAGGAAAAAAAATTACCCAAGGTCAGAAATGGTCTCTACTGAGCTGTCCTTGGGCCTGTTGGAATATTTCATTTACTAGATGAATCTTCCTTAAGGCTTTCATGTCTTTTCTCAATCATTTTTCCAAGGGAAATAATTGTGGCAAAATTATTGATCTTATAAGGGTTAAGGAACTCGATTGTACTTTAAATTTATAACACAAGAGTTTATAAAGGTATAGGAAAGGTTAAACCCAGGAAATCCAAGGAGAAAGTCTAATTTGACCTACATTTCCTTTGATTGTCGGTTATTTTTCTCTTAAATTATTTAGATAATCTACTTTGCTTTTTGATTGATACTGGCTGGATATACAATATAACTCCCTTCTCATAGAGTGTATAAATATTTCTTTAAAAGTGAGGTTTGATTTTTTTCTCCTTCTACAATTAAATGAGACCAGGTAGAGTTTCACATGTCTCTGGTACCTATTTAAAATACTCCTTTCTAGAAATAGTGTATGTGATTTTAAAACAAGTCAGAGGTTGGATTCAGATGACCTGAGCGTGACAGTAATTTTAGACAAGCCACTTAATTTTATTTATCTTTCGTTGGCTGATCTCTATAATGATGATGGTAACTTTTCTCCCTGACATTACCCCATGTATGTGAAAGATGTGTATAAACGCAGTCAGTATAAACCCACATACCGTAGTTAAAAAGAGAACTCAATGAAACAAATTCTCTCTGCTCTTTGGAGCCAATTTTGTAAGGAAAGAATACAAAAAAAAAAAAAGTTAAGTGTAGTCTTATTTACAAAGAACGATTCACATATATATGTAAATATATGATTTATTTATGCATTTAATAATGAAGAAACTAAGGAAAAGTCAGTTCAGTTGAACATACAATAATTTTATCAGCATAGTCTTTGCAGAGAAATACTTAATCAAAAAATCACAATACTGAATTTTACAATTAAGCCCACATGCAGATTGTAGAACTACGTTACAGAATGTTTTGATGGAATATGATAAATATAAAAATAATTCAATGCAATTTCCATTTAGCACATTGTACAAAACTCGTTTTTCAATTGGATTAACAAGTTTACGATCTTTCTCATTAGGTGTTAAGTACTCTAAGTGCTCTGTGGCATTGAGGCTGAAACCAGGAAACCAATACCGTAGAGCCCCACAGTGATACAGCTCAGTCATAAATGAAATTATAAGGTAGATGCAATCCACCTTGAATGTAATAGGGATTTATGATAGGCAGAGTAACACTCATCCTTTAATAAGGAAGTAAAGGTTTCCAATGTACTCAGCCCTACTATGAAACCAATTTTAGCCCAGGAATTTGGGGAGAGGAGAGAGGGAGGGGAGGGGAGAGGAGAGGAAGGGTGATTGGTGGGATCTCACCTACGGTTCATCCTATAAGCGTACATGTGAATCTCTCTAAATGTAGAATATAACTGTCTTAATAACTAAGAAAAAGACATGAAGGCTATGTTAACCAGTTGGATGAAAGTACTTCAAATTGTATACAGAAACAGTACACTGTACCCCATGATAGTATTAATGTACACTGCTTTGATTTAATTAACAAAATTTAAAAAATAAGGGGTGGAACAGAAGGGATTCGTGTATGTATCAATACAATTATAATAAAAATGAGTTTAAGATTGATTTAACCTCTTTTGTAGTAAATACTGTTTCTTGGAGACAAAGTAAAAGAAACCGATAAGTTGGAAAAGGATAGAAAAAGGAGAGAGACAGGAGAGGCCTAGACAAAGGAAGTTTGCAACGCTGCTACAAGCCACTCTCTGAGACCCATCCTCCGTACAATTCATGACAGCAGTTTTCAGATTTTAGTGTTTATCATAATTACCTGGATTAAACCAATTAAAAATTCAATTACTAGGACCCAACCACAGTTTCCAATTTAACAGGTGGGAGAAGAGACCAGGAGGCAAGTTCCAGATGAGGCTGATGCTCCCAGTGAAGGGACCAGTTCATCATGTGGCTCGTTGGTCTCTAGTCCAGTGTATCTTTGATCACAATGGCTCCATTATTCACTAACATGAAAAACAGAACACTTCCAACAATTGTATGTCTGGTCCTGAGAGACAGTGTGGATTGTGTGATGATGCACACTGATGTGTAGACCTATATAAAACTAATGAACTCTGAATCTCTAGGGTGGGGCCAAAGGTTGAGTCATTCAGGAAAGTCTGTGTGTGTGGTCTGGCTTTAGGAAATTCTTTTACCTCCTCACATAGAGAAAAGGTAGACAAATACATGCCTTGGGGGGCACTGGTATGTCTTCAAGGAAATCAAAACTCTTATGAGGCTGGCTGATGCACAACTAGAAAATAATATCAGGGTAATTTAGAAAGTATTTGTGACTGTTGATTTACAGTGGACTGCAGGGTTAGTTCACAGGGTGGAAATATCAAAACTTGGGAAGGGGACCAGCACACTAATTTGATCCCAGTTTCCTTCCATTGAATGACCTCAACTGAAGAGTTGAGAGTGTTGGCATACATGCTGATGTGTTGTTCACCTGCTCTAATTATTATACTCATGCCAGTGAGCTAAATTATTTGCTACCTTGATTTAAATTTGCGTGGCCTTAGAAATAAGGTTCCCAGGAACAAAATGCTGAAAGCTACCATTTTTCTAGTCTACTTCAGAAAGCAGAACTACAAACACACACACACACAAAGGGGCACTTTGAAATAAGATTTCTACTTTAAATTACTCTTCTAGCATAATTAAAAAGCATGAATGAAAGTGCTAAGTGAAAATACCCGCCATGGCATCCTTTTCCTGAGGGATTCAGAGCTCTAGAGCAATGTTAATCTTGAGTGTATGGGAAAGGGACCTTTAGAGCTCATTTTCAAAGACCAAGTCGTTGTAGCCCCAGCCACAGATTGTAAATGAATCTCCCATGTATGAAATTGGGATTACACAAAGAATCAGGGCTATGACATTAAGATTATGGATTATAAAATAAAAAAGAATTTAAACAAACTTGAGTTATCAAGACTGGGCCTTTTGGTGATCTTTGGTAAAAGTCAAATGCGTGAAAGCTATCATTTTTATTTGAATCTAGAAAAGATAGTGGTATAGAACGTGGAACAGCCTGGCAGTTCTCCATTAGGAACCAGGGTTCCTGTGGAGGGTTCTGTGATCTGCCTGAGCTATTCTCAGAGCGCTCACTGAGTTATGAGCCGCTGGCCAGCCAGCACGGACAGATTGGGAACCATCTCAGACAAAAACAAAACAAAAACAAAAAATACAAAATCTCAAGTCCCGGTGAGATGATTGGGTGAATCTTTCTCTACTTTTCATATCTTCCAGAAGACTTCTTTAAAACGTCCTGAAAAATAATAGAAACGTTGGTAGTACCATGGATGTAATCACTCAAAACTCTACCAACTGGGCACTAAGCACATGGGGCACCAAGGAAATACAGGAATATGGAAAAAATAACATTTTGGTTTTAAATTCCACTCTTCAGTATTTATACATTTAAATATCATATATTAAGTCTGTTTATGTCTCATTTATAAAAATATATAGAATAGATTAAGCTTTATAAAACTGCTCCGTCCTTCCTCATAGGGCCCATTTAAAGCAAATGTCGCAGACAACCCATCCTTCCATACACTCAAACGGAAATGGGCTGGGGACTCAGGTTTGATCCTTTACTTCTGTGGGTTGTCCCTGGTGCACACCTGTATTTCCTCTTCCCAGCCCTGTGGGGAGGCAGGGATCTCATGGCTTCAGAGAATGACTTGGTCACACCGGGAGCAGCAGTGAGTCCCCGCCCCTGCTCCATCTCTCTGGCCCCTCTCCTTCCAAAGTGAAGCCTGTGGTCTATCTGTGCTCAGGCACCAATACAGGGGCAGGCCAGCCCAATGCAGGGGGGCAGGCCAGTCCAATACAGGGCCAGGCCAGCCCAATACAGGGGGGCAGGCCAGTCCAATACAAGGCCAGGCCAGCCCAATACAGGGGCACAGGCCAGCCCAATACAGGGGGGCAGGCCAGCCCAATACAGGGGGGCAGGCCAGTCTAATACAAGGCCAGGCCAGCCCAATACAGGGGGGCAGGCCAGCCCAATACAGGGGGCAGGCCAGTCCAATACAGGGCCAGGCCAGTCCAATACAGGGGGCAGGCCAGCCCAATGCATGGGGGCAGGCCAGTCCAATGCAGGGGGGCAGGCCAGTCCAATACAGGGGAGCAGGCCAGTCCAATACAGGGGCAGGCCAGGCCAAAGGGAGGGGACCCACTGCGGAGCTTCTCTTCAGTACCACGACAAATCAGACCTAAACTCACGCTCACCGCCTGCCAGGAGTCGTCCTAGTGGTTCAGGGGGGCAGCCGCACCCTCACTTTCTCGGTTCACCATATGCTCTGGCTCTTCCTGGCTTCCAGCGAAATCCGGCTTCCTGGGAAGCACTGCCCCCGCCTGTGGGCGCTCTCCGCCGGGAGCTCTCTGCTTCTCCGGTGACTCTTCCCCTGTGCCTGACTCCTGTCCCCCACGCTCGTGTGCTGTCCCTGTTTCTTGGTTCTTTCCTTGCCCTGGTGCCTTCCCTTCCAGGGCCCCCTGTTCTCCGGGAGCCCCCTCCCCCTCCTCTGGTGCAGGCGTCACTGTCGCCTCCTGCACCGCTGGCTGCAGCTGCGGGCTTAGAGCTGTCCCCTCCACCGCCACTGTCTCTGCAGTTGCGCCGGGTACCTCCTCCCCACGCCGGGTTTCGTCCGCCGCGACCTCTGACAGGGAGGAGGCTTCATTCGCTGTTGCTTCCCCCTCAGCTGTCTTTGAACCTGCCAACACCTCCCTCGCCCCTTCAGGGGCTTGGGCAGAGGTTCCTCCTTGGCCTGGGTCTTCCCTCAACTGTCCTGCCGTCGTGGGACCTGCCCCAGGAATGTCCTCCCGGGTCCTGACGACCCCCGCTCTTTCTCCCGCACCTCTCCCCACCAGACTCCCGAGGTGCTCTCGGTCTTCGGCCTGGAGCTCCTGCGCCTGGCCGGGGGTGTGCAAGTCGGGGGGCTGCGGTCCCCCCAGCCCGCCTGCAGGTGCACCTGCAGCTCCTAATCCCCGGCCAGGTCGCGACTTGGTTGGGGCCGCCTCCTGCCCGCCCCGCGGCCCCGCCCCGCTTCGAGGCTGCGCGTCTCCTGATGCCATCAGTCTCCCCACTTCCCAGTCCTTCCTCAGAGCTGTCACGTTTGCCAGTGACTTTTCAAATCCAGGTGTCGCTTCGAACACGCTCACCCCTCTTTCTCCTAGTGAATCTTCTAGAAGCCCTGGATCTTCAGACGACTTAGACGCCATCACCGGTTCTTCCTTCTCAGCCCCAGATTGCGCTCCATTGTGGGGGGCGTTTGTCCCTTCCTCAGGCACCCCTTTCTTCGTGGTCTCCCCTCCTTCGAGCTCTTGCGTTTCCTCTGCAGCTCCCTGGCCCTCAGGGGCGCCCGCCCAGGGCTCCTCTCCTCCCTCACGTCCACCTTCGCCCAGGGGCGTCGTCGCCCCCCCGGATCTCCTCCTCTCTCTTGCTTCCTCTAATCCCTGGGGTAACTTTTCCTTCCCGTCATACTCCGTCTTTGGTTCCGGCTCGGTCGCAGTGTCCTCCTTTTCAGCATCTTCCTTACAAAGGTCTTCAGGGCGGCCCCCTGGGACCAGGGTCCAGCTGGGACCGGCCTCTGCTGCGGAGAGGCTGGATGGTGCCCCTGTTCTCGCGACTCGCTTCCTCTCCCCTCCGAGGGCCGCCTCTGCAGAGCCCTTCCGAGGGCGGGGTGCTGTGTCTCCCCAGGGCCCCGCGTCCGCCGGGTCCGCAGGCGCTTCCTCCCCGCTGTCCCCTGCAGCTGCCTCTGCAGGGCGCGCCTCCCTCCCAGCCGCCGCTCTCTCGGCCTCTCTCCTCCTCTCGGGGGTCCCGGCCTCTCTCCTCTCCGGGGTCCCCGCCTCTCTCAGGGTCGCTGCCTCCTGGAGACGCTTCCAGTCCGGGGCCGCCTGCTTGTCCCCAACTGCTGCGGCGTTGGGAGCCTGTTCCCCTGCCGAGGCCGCCTCTTCGGGCCCCAGCGCTGTTCGCATCAAGGCCTGCTTTGCAGAAGCCTCATCTTCCTTCAGACCCCCAGTGTCTCCTGCTGCCGCTCCCCCTGTGGGGTCCCGCCGCTGCGTACCCAGCCTTCTCGCCCCGGCCTGGGCCCCGCTGGCTGGGCCTGCAGGAACGCCGCTTTCCCCGGGAGACTGTTCTGCTAGGGCTGGTGGCTCTGCGGTCGCCTTTCCGTCCCCCGTGGGAACCTCCTGCACTCCCCCTTCGCCCCACAGCCCTGCGGCCCCCTTTTCCTCCAGCGCGGCGGCCCTGCGCCCCGGAGCTGCGCCTTCCTCCGCGGCTTCTCTGTTCTCCAGGGCAGACATCTCCTGGGCAACTTGTGGGGGCTCCTCGCTTGAGCTCCGTGCCGGCCTTTCCTCCACTACTAAATCTCTTTCGGTTGCTATAAAAATAAGGTTAGAAAACAAGGTTACTTTACTCCAAATGGACGAGGGAGAAGATGTTATAATCCGACACGTACATTGTAGTTATAATATATTTATGTGCCATATCAAGAAACCATTGATATACATTTTCTCCAGTGGTTCTGTGATGCCATCAGTATACATCACGATTTAATAATGGCTTTTTATTATGAAAAGAAATAATTTCAAAATTAATAAAGGACAGTCAAACATCAGAAATGTTCAGAATAGCCGGGTGCAGTGGTTCATGCCTGTAATCCTAGCCTTCTGGGAGCTAAGGCAGGTGGATTGCTTGAGCTCAGGAGTTGGAGACCAGCCTAAGAAAGAGCAAGAGCTTGTCTTTACTAAAAACAGCCGAGTGTTGCTGCAGGAGCTTTGCAGTCCCAGCTACTTGGGAGGCTGAGGCAAGAGGATCTCTTGAGCCCCAGAGTTTGAGTGAGGTGGCTGTGAGCTATGATGTCACAGCACTCTACCCAGGGAGAGAGAGAGAGGGAGGGAGGGAAATGAATGTTCAAAATAAGCAAACTAAAAAAAATGGCTCACATCCACATGTCTTGGAATCAATAACATCCCCTCTTCTTCTCATTCTCATCTCCCTTTCTCTCCCTCACACACATACAAACCTCCTAATTTCAACTGACATATGCAGGAAATTTTATATGCAGGAAAGACTTGCAGGAAATTTTTGTTATAAGAAAAATAGTGAGTGCTTCATCTTCTTAAAGATCATTATTCCCCATAACACTAAAATATGCCTGTCTTCTGACTCTGTTTCTATTACTCATGTAGGAATTTAGCAACACAATCATCACACAGTGGAAGCTGATTTTCTTTCTTTTTTTGTGAGACAGAGTCTCACTATGTTACCCTGAGTAGAGGGCTCTGGCATTACAGCTCACAGCTTCCAAGTAGCTGAGACTACAGGCACCCGCCACAACGCTGGGCTATTTTTTGTTGCTGTAGTTGTCATTGTTGTTCAGCAGGCCCAGGCTGGGTTTAAACCCACTCAGCCTGGGTGTAGGTGGCCAGTGCCCTGCCCTCTGAGCTACAGGCCCCAAGCCTGTGAGCTGATTGTTATTACTCCCATATTATAAACTACTGTATCTAGATTTAGTCATCAAAAAACTTTGGAGCTCAAGGTAAGACATTTTACTAAAGACACCAACTTGGATTACAGGTCAAGATACGGCCTATGCTTGTTTAGAAACTGATTTACATTTGGCTAAACAGGACCACAGAGCAAGTCCAGACTTTGTAGACTGAAACAATTTTCAACATAAATAATCTGCTTGAAGTATTTTATAAGTTCTCATACATAATTCTCTGGAAAATTTGGGTGTACTAGCCATCATACTTCAGTATCAAATATAAGTTTGATGTTTTTTAAAAGGCTTCAAATGCATTTCTTATTATTTAACAAAGATATATATATATATATATATATTTTTTTTTTTTCTGGACTGCTCTATGCAAAATAAGTAAAGAAAGGCACAGCATGCCAAATGCCCAAAGCATTTAAATTTCCCAATTACAGAATAGTAGTACTTAACACAGACAGGAGGTTTGAAATAGCCATCTTAATAATTTCTACCAATTTATTCTTCTTTTCTATTTAAAAAAGACACTAAACTATATGGTATAGAATAAATGATCAAAATAGCCAGGTGCAGGGGTTCATGCTAAAGTATCAGCATGTTAACTTCTAAATTATGTAACTTTATGAAGTAAGCAAATAAACCTGCCTTTCTCATTCTTCCTTGCTTGCCTTTTCCTCTGGCTATCTGACCTCCAACACCCTCACCAGCCATCTCCCAGGTACCTGCAGCCCTGATCTTATTCACTTCCTCCGTCTTCTTAGATCCCACCCAGCACTGTCTTACCACTGCCTTCCCTCTCCCAGAGCAAAGCATGGCTATTTGTTGCATTCCCTGACTCTCTTTCCAGCTACTATGAAAACCATTTCGAGGTAAGGCAATAATAGCTGATATAACATTTCCCTTCAGAATGTATCTGAAAAGGAATTTATGATGTCTTCTTTCAAAGGAGTAATATAGAAACTTTAGGTCTATCCAGGAGGCGGGGTTGACTTCCACAGGTTAACCTCCAGGTATCACAGCAAGCATTTTCTAAATTTTACATAATAAAAGCTCCCGAAGAGAAATGCAGGATCAAATGTTTACTCAGAGAACAGGCAGCCAATTCACCTGAGAAAACATGGTCCACTTTATTTCACTATAGATTAGTACTGGATTTCACACAAAATTAGATTGAAATAATGAGAAATAATAATGTGTGCCGAGCCTTTTTAATAGCATAGTTGCTGCTATCCTATTTCTTCATGAAGTATGTTAACAATTCAGTTATGACAAACTTAAAGTCCTCTATTTTTCTAAGCCAGTCTCTAAATCTGTGGATTAATTTTAAAAAGCATTCAGGACAACAGGGGAATAAAATTGCCTGGCCACCATGTCATAACATAGTATGCCTAAATTCTAGGGAAGAAAGTGCTAGTAATACCCTGCTGAGCTGTTATACACACACACACACACACACACACACACACACACACACACACACACACAAGCTTAGGGAGTTAGCTATGGCATTCTTGAAGTAAGGGGGGGGAAGTAATTGAAGCCTTCCTGAGAAATATCAGTATGAAACATGATATGTTTTTTGATGGTGGCTTCATGGGCTTCTGAAAAAAATATTTAATATAAGGGAGCAATAATATTCACAAACAGCAGCAATTTTGATTTAGTGGAATGAATATGTACTCGGGAATCAGACAGACTCAGTGAAAATGCCAGCTCTGCCACTTACTGGTTGTAGGAACTTGGGAAATAACTCCTTTCTAAGCCTTTATGTTCTTATCCATAAAATAGGAACAGCAATGCTAGACACAGAATCCTAGTGACAAGAAATGAGTTAGCTCATGGGAAATGCTTAGCATAGGGCCCGGCAGGCAGAAAGCCTAACAAATCTGCTTTCCACACTCTCCTTTCATTTTTTGCAAGTAAATGGATTTTCTTTGCTTTAATTAGATTTGATCAATAATGCACTCTGCCTGCACTGCAGAATGAGTGTCAGGGAAGAGGCACTGGAATTCCTCTAGTTGAATGCCCTCCATGGAAGATTTGGGTTCTCCAAGTTCAGGGTCCCTTTAATATTACTCAGCTCACTGCACATTTGAGTGTTATCTGTCCCTCCTCATGATGCCCAGGGAGAACTGGAGCACAAAGTATCAGCATAAATACTATAGTCCTCTGACTACTGCTATTTGCTGTGAGTAACAATGTGCTTTTTTTCTGATCCAGGTGTCTCGAGTCTTCTGCCAGCATCCATAAAAATGTAGCTGGCTAAGTTGTTTGCTACAAAGTTATACAAAGTATAACAAAGAATGTTATAGGTTAACCTCCACGTATCACAGCAATTAGAAAGGTATAGGTTAACCTCTACGTATCACAGCAGTTAGAAAGTTATAGGTTAACCTCCACGTACCACAGCAGTTAGAGTGTTATAGGTTAACCTCCACGTATCACAGCAGTTAGAGTGTTATAGGTTAACCTCCACGTATCACAGCAGTTAGAGTGTTATAGGTTAACCTCCACGTATCACAGCAGTTAGAATGTTATAGGTTAACCTCCACATATCACAGCAGTTAGAGTGTTATAGGTTAACCTCCACGTATCAAAGCAGTGAGAAAGTTATAGGTTAACCTCCACGTATCACAGCAGTTAGAATGTTATAGGTTAACCTCCACGTATCACAGCAGTTAGAATGTTATAGGTTAACCTCCACGTATCACAGCAGTTATTTTCTAAATTGCCTCTCAGTGCTTGATAGAACATGGGGGCAAGGTGACTATATGATGAATAAAATGAAAATCTTCCCCTAACACATATACATATGTTCAACTTAGGACACTTTCTTAAAAAGCCATTCACCAAATTTGGGAAATCTAGTGACATGGGAAGTTCGGCCAGGAATGTATGAGTCTTGGTCTACTGAATCATCCCACTTGGCACTCTTACAGATGGAATACTTACCACCAGCAGACAGGTCATATACTGGTGGCAATGAATTCTTTTCTAGTTAAAAAAAAAAAAAAAACCAAGAAGTTCTAATGAATCATTGTGAAATGTGTCTTGGTTCTTGAGGTCTCCAATTGGGTCAATTAGGGCAAATTCACCTGCCTGGCCAACTAACTAGAGGCAGCCTTGGAAAGAAGACTATTCTAAAAATCCCTACCAGTATTTATCATCTAGAGTCCTTTTTATAAATATCCTTGGCACCAATGTATTCAAAAAGAATAATAACATTCATGCCTGATGTTAGTTTTAAAGCTCCCCTTAGGGCCTGTCAACTACTTCTGGCCGTCACATTCATTAATTGAAGAGAGAAAAAAAAAAAAGGTGGCAGAAGGAAGAGGGGATGAAAGATGGAAACAGGCTGTCTTCCTGAAGATCTCTCCTCGGTAATGATGTGCCCTTACCTCCACCCGTGTCAATCTGCAGCTCCCTCCAGGGCTTCCACTCCTCGTCTGCGCTGCTAACACCAGACTCGTCGTCATAACAGTGGCTGTGGCAGCCCGATGCCACGGCTTCAGTTATTATCTGTCCAACTGATTGGAGATCATATAAAATATGAAAAGGTATAAGAACAGGTCACCGGAACATTGCTATGTTGCATCCTTTAAACAGGCGGGGTCAGTTTAAAAGCATTCACATTAAAACATAGCCTTGTTTTTTAAAATCCCTTAACATTAAACCACTCCCAAGCTGTGATTTCAAAAAGAAAACAAAACACAGAAGAAGAACATGATTACAGAAATCCATGCAAAGAAATACATGCATTAAAAAGAGACCACAGCCAGAAGCCGCGATGGATTGGCCACGAGCACATGCAATGAAATGATTGGAAAAAAGCAGCCTTATCCTTTCTAGAAACGTGTTACGGCTTTTATGACACCAATCATCACCGTTGTTTTGAATTGCTAAAACTACTGGGGCTGACTCTGTTGTGAGCATTTCACCCATTAGTAGATTTTAGTGATTTGACCCCAATACTCACTCCACGTGGACAGAAGCAGAAAGCTATTACCCGATTCCTATAAATTTGACAGTAAAAGCTGTTGTAGAAATTCCTGTTATCTGCCGCTGATTACTAGCGTAGACTCCAGGATCACAGAGACCTCCATTCAAGTCCCACATTTTATACAAACTCTATCACCTTGGGCAAGTTCTTTGGCCCAAGCCTATGCCTCAGTTTAACTATCTGTCAAAAAGTTATCTACTCAGTGGCTCCTGGGAGGATTAAATGAAGTGATACACATAGAACATGCTCACCTTCCACTTATTAGCAAGAGCCTACACACACTGTAAACGGTGGCCCTGAGGAGGAGCAGGAGGAGGAGGAGGGTGAGGAGGGTGAGTGTGTCTGTGGTAAGTATCATCACCCAGTGTGGTGTGACCAGGCAACTCTAGTCCACTGAGCTTGTCTGCAGTTTCTAACTATGTCCAACATCTCTTGCTTACCATCTGATGGTCCACATCTCTAAATCCCTGACATCTCTTAGAATGCCACCTCCTGGTAACAAAAGGTCAAGCATGTCACACTAAAACTAGATCTACCTTTTGAGGTAAGAGCATATTTTCAAAATTTCCTTCCTTCCTTCCTTCCTTCCTTCTTTCCTTCCTTCCTTCTTTCCTTCCTTCCTTCCCTCCTTCTTTCCTTCCTTCCTTCCTTCCTTCCTTCCTTCCTTCCCTTCCCCTTCCTTCCTTCCTTCTTTCCTTCCTTCCTTCCCTCTTTCCTTCCTTCTTTCCTTCCTTCCTTCCTTCCTTCCTTCCTTCCTTCCTTCCTTCCTTCCCTTCCCTTCCCTTCCCTTCCCTTCCCCTTCCTTCCTTCCTTCTTTCCTTCCTTCCTTC
>CAUYTI010150505.1:0-60846 GCA_963575145.1 Galago senegalensis | reverse complement strand
CAAGTAGATTCCTTAACAGAAAACTTACAGGCAAAGAGAGAATGAAATGATATAGGGGAGGAAAAAAGCCAGCCAAATGGGTGTGGCACCTGTGGCTCAAAGGGGAAAGGTGCTGGCCCCATATGCCAGAAGTGGAGGGTTCAAACTCAGCCCCAGCCAAAAACTGCAAAAAAAAAAAAAAAAAAAAAACCCCAGCCCAAAATACTATATCCTGCAAATCTATTATTTAAAAATGAAGAGGAGGTGGCAGCACTTGTGGCTCAGTGGGCAGGGCGCTGGCCCCATATACTGAGGGTGGCGGGTTCAAATCTGGCCCCAGCCAAACTGCAACAAAAAAATAACCAGGTGTTGTGGTGGGTGCCTGTAGTCCCAGCTACTCAGGAGCCTGAGGCAAGGAAGTCATCCAAGCCCAAGAGTTGGAGGTTGCTATGAGCTGTGTGACACCATAGCACTCTACCATGGGCAATAAGGTGAAACTCTGTCTCTACCAAAAAAAAAAAAAAAATGAAGAGGAGGGAGGGCAATTGGTGGGATCTCACCTAATATGCACAATGTGAGCATGTTCAACACTCCCCCTGGGTGAAAGGCTCTTCTACAACTTGAACTTTATCTTGGAAGTGAGAACAATATAACCTAAACATTTGTATCCTCATATTAATTTGAAGGGAGGTAAAATCTTTCTCAGACAAACAAAAGCTGAGGAATTTTATCACCACTAGACTTGCATTATGAGAAATTTTTAAGGGAGTTCTCCAAAAGGAATTGGAAATATTAAACATCAGTTTCATATACGAAAAGCATATGAAAGCATAAATATCACTGGTAAAGATAAATACCCAAATACAGAATAATATAACATTGTAATGGTGGTGCACAAATTACCTGTAACTCTAACATAAAATTTAAAAGGAAGATAGCATTAAAAAGAGCCCATCGACCCATGAATGGATTAATAAATTGTGGTACATGTACACTATGGAATATTATGCAGCCTTAAAAAAGATGGAGACTTTACCTCTTTTATGTTTAAATGGATGTAGCTGGAACATATTCTTTTTAGCAAAGTATCTCAAGAATGGAAGAAAAAGTATCCAATGTACTCAGCCCTACTATGAAACCAATTTATAAACACCCACATTTCCATATGAAAGCTATAACCCAACTACAGCCCAAGATGAAGGGGAAAGAGGAAAGAGAAGGGAGGGGAGGGAGCAAGGAGGATGGGTGGAGGAAGGGTAATTGATGGGGCCGCACCTATAGTGCATTTTACAAGGGTACATGTTAAATCTACTAAGTTTAGGATATAAATGTCTTAACACAGTAACTAAGAAAATGAGGTGAAAGCTGTTAACCACTTTGATGAAAGTATTTTAAATTGTATATAAAACCAGCACATCGTACCCCATAATTGCATTGATGTACACAGCTATGATTTAATAAAAAATAAATAAATAAATAGCTATAACCACAGAAATTTGGTAATGAACTTCAAGAAGATAAAGCATGAGAATAGGGGAAGTATAGAGTCATTAGCAAATCAAAATACATAGTTATTACTACGAGAAGATTTACCCAAGCTTCCTGGTAACCATACACATACACACACACAGATATATACCTAGTAGATATACAAAAGATAAGGAAAAAGCAATTGAACCAAACCACAACAAAAAATTATCAAATAATAAAAGATAGCAAGAGAAAAAAGATCAAAAGAACCTCCAAAGCAGACAGAAAACACTTAACAAAATGGTAATAGTAAGTTCTTACCCAGTAATAATCATTTTATATGTAAATAGATTAAACTGTATAACAAAAGGCATAGTATGGCTGATGAACAAAAAGCACGATTTTGTGATATGCTGTCTACAAAAGATTCACATTAGATACAAAGACACTGAAAGTGAAGAGATGAGACAAGATATCTTATGCAAATGGTAACCACAAAAGATCAGAGGTGGCTATACTTACGTCAGACAAACATATTTTAAATCAAAAACTGTCACTTAAGACAAAGACCATTAAATCATAATAAAAGTATCAATAAAACAAGAAGATATAATAGTTGTAAATGTATATGGACCCAACATCAGAGCACCTAAATATTTGAAAAATATTGACAAGGAAAATTAATATCAACACGATAATAGGAGACTTTGAATATACTCCACTTTTCATAATGGACAGAACATCCAGTCAGAAAATCAATAAGAAAACAGCTGACTTAAACAACATTATAGGCCAAATGGATCTAATGGCACATAAGGAACTTACTATTCAATAAGAGAAGGATACACATTCTTCTCAACTGCCTGTGGGGTGCTCCCAGCATAGAGCACATGATAGATCACAAAACAAGTCTTCACAAATTTAAGAGACTGAAATTATACCCAAGTATCTTCTCAGACTACTAAGAAATAAAACTAGAAATTAATAATAGAAAGAATATAGAAAAATTTTATAAACACATAGGACTTAAACAATACACTTTGGAACTAGAATCAAGTAAAAGAGGAAATCAAATGGGAATTTCAAAAATACTTTGAGATGGTCAGAAATGAAAATACAACTTATCAAAACTTACAGGATGCTCTAAAGCAGTTGTAACAGGGAAGTTTATAACATTAAATGCCTACATTAAAAAAGAGAATATATATCAATTAGGTAAGATAACTTGTAAAGTTAGGAAGTATAAAAAAAGAACAAACTAAACCCAAAGTTAGCAGAAGGAAATAAATAATAAAGATTAGAGCAGAAACAAACAACATAGAAAAATAATTTTAAAACTCAATGAAACCAGAAGTTCATCTGTGGAAAAGATAAACAAAATTGACAAAACTTCAGCTAAACTAACAAGAAAAAAAAAGAAGACTCAAAACTACAAATGAAAGAGCAGACATTACAACTGATACCACAGAAATGCAAAGGAGTGTAAGAGGCTATTATGGGCAATTATATGCCAACAAATTGGATAACCTAGAATAAATGGATAAATTTTTAGCAACATATAACTTCTAAGACTAAATCATAAAGAAATAGAAAAGCTGAACAAAATAATGACTAAAGGAATTAAATCTGTAATCAAAAACCTCCTAACAAAGAAAAGCCCAACACCAGATGGCTTCACCGGTGAATTCTACCAAGCACATAAAGAATTGATGGGCTGGGCATCCACTGCTCAATGGTTAGAGCACCGGGCCCTACTCCTACTCATTTTTCAAGGCCACCATCACCCTGATTTCAAAGCCTGACAAATACAGCACAAGAAAAGAAAACTATAGGTCAATATCCCAGATGAACATAGTAGCACAAATCCTAAGTAAAATACTAGCAAGCTAAATTCAAAAGCACATTAAAAGGATCATACATTACAATCAAGTGGGTTTTGTCCCTGGAATGCAAGGATATGCAGATCAATAAATATGATATACCACATTAACATAATGAAAAACAAAAATACGGTCATCTCAATAAATGCAGAAACAGCATCTAACAAAATTCAACATCCTTTCCACATAAAAACTCTCAACAAAATAAGTATGGAAGGAATTTAACATAATAAAGGCCTTACATGAAAAACTCACACCTAGCAACATAATCAATGGGGAAAATCTGAAAGCTTTTCCTCTAAGATCCAGAACAAGGCTAGTGGCCTCTCTTACCACTAAAGTTTAACATAATACTAGAAGTCCTAGCCAGAGAAATCAGGCAAGAAAAATAATAAAAGCCATCCACATCAGAAGGAAATCAGGCAAGAAAAATAATAAAAGCCATCTACATCAGAAATAAAAAGTATTTCTGTTGGCAGATGACATGATCAAATATGTGAAAGATTCTAAAGATTCCACTCAAACTTATTAAAACTGATACATGAATTCAGTCAAGTTGCAGGATATAAAGTCAATGTACAAAAACCATTCAGTTGTTTTTCTTTACTAATACTACACATACCACACTATATATGCTAGTACCTGTCATAGGGCAGGTCTGCAGGTCTATTGCTGTGGGCACAGAAGGGCTGCAGGGTCCCTGGGCAGGGGCGGGACCCCAACAAGGCAGGGCTGGAGCCAGGTCATAGGGCTGCTTTGGGATCTGCAGTCATACCAAGACAGGCAGGCCTCCTTGGGCCATCAAGTCTGCTCTCAGAGTGCTTCTGAGAGGGGCTGGAGCTGAGTAATAGCAGGGTCCTCAGCTGGGACTGAGGCCAGTGGGCCTCTAACTTGAGGCACAGTTAGGCTTTACTGCTCCCATGTCCCTGACAGGTGAATCTGATGACAAGACCAAGGCCAAATGGGGCTGTAACTGAGTCCATAGAGGGATGGGGCCATTTCCAAGTCTGAAGCCAGGACCATGCCCAGAAAGCCTGCCACCTAGGCACAGGCCTGCCCTCTTCAGTTCTCCTCAGGTCTTGGACTCCACTAAGGTTTCAAAAACCCGCTATGTGGATCCCAAAGCTGCCACAAAGGCGCTCTTGTCCATGGATGGCTTGCCAAACTATCGTCCTGAAGGGATTCACACTGGGGATTTCCTATTCTACCATCTTCCTGATGCCATTCCTCCTTTTTTCCTTTCTTCTAATTAATTATAGAAATATATAACTATGGAAATAATGGTAACAGATTGGTATAAATTTCATACTCATGCTTTGTAATGCTTTTTATTGTACTTATTTTAGCTTCTTACAATGAACACTTAATTCATTTCTTCTTTCTCTTACTATATTTCAGGTTATAAATTTTTCACTCAGCTCAACTTTGACCAATCTTATTACTTCTCAGATGTGGCTTTTCTAGTATCTATATTTCCTTTTCTTCTTCTTTTTTTTTTTAAGGCAGAGTCTCACTATATTGCCCTCAGTTGAGTGCTATGGTGTCACAGCTCACAGCAACCTCAAACACTTGGGCTTAAGTGATTGTCTTGCCTCAGCCTTCGTAGCTGGGACTACAGGCCCTCACCGCAAGGCCCAGCTATTTTTTTTTTTTTGTCATTATTGTTTTAGCAGGCCCGGCCAGGTTTGAACCCATCAGCCCCCAGTGCATGTGGCCAGCGCCCTGACCACTGAGCAACAGGCGCTGAGCCATCTAGTATGTATGTTTTCTAAATATTCAGCAAATGTGGTTTTTATTTTTCTCTTTGACCTTGGGATTGTTCAATAAAGATATCTATAATTTCCAACTGACAAAGTTTCTGCTCATCTATTTGTTTCCACATATTAATTATTTCTAAGTTTCTCAGAAAGTATCGTTCATTCTGTTTCTACTTTGGAGACTTTATTGAGAGTCCCTGTGTGGCTGGATATAATGGTCAACAATTATACATCTTTCTCGGGGTACTTGACTACTTCAAAGAGAATGAGAGTTGTAACTTCATATTTCTGGATAGCATTACATGGCTCAGGCAGAAGTCTATAAATGGGCTACCCATGCTGTTTAACCAGAATTCTTAAAAACTGATGTCTGAGAAAACCCATGTGAATCCTAAAGTGAAGTAGCAAGTAAAATTCACTCTAAGTGCTCAGATGCTACTTAGGCCTGGGACTGAGTGAAATAAGATCTGGACCCAGCTGCCAATGGTACCACCAGCCAGCTGTGCAACCTTGAGCCAGCCATGTGACCTTGGCCCAACTGTGTGACCTTGGGCCAGCTCCTTGCTCTCTCTGAACCCCAGCTTCCACATCTCCCTATAAAAGAGGCTGAAGCAGCTCAGTGCCCATAGCACAGTGGTTACAGCATCAGCCACATACACCAAGGCTGGTGGGGTTCAAATCCAGCCTGGACCAGCTAAACAACAATGACAACTGCAACCAAAAAAGAGCTGGGTATTGTGGCCTGTACTCCCAGCTACTTGGGAGGCTGAGGCAAGAGAATCACTTAAGCCCAGGAGTTTGAGGTTGCTGTGAGCTGTGATGCCATGGCATTCTACCGAGGGCAACATAGTGAGACTCTGTCTCAAAAAAATAAAAAAAGAGGCTGAAGCATTTGTCTTTGCAAACTTAGATTTCTCTAAGCCTAGAGAACAATGGGAAGAAATATCTCCAACTCCCAGTGTGTGAAAAAGTCAAGTGATACAACTGGATGATCCTTAAGGTCCCAGTCCTCATCTGAATTCTACAACTGTAACAGATCTAGTTATTAATGGTTCTTGCTTTCAACTACCTGAGCAACTGTGCTCAGATTTTGAAAACTCATATTGTACAAAAGAAAAAAGGAAATATTAGGTACAAGTCCTGGCTCTAACGTTAACTTGCTCTCTCACTACAGATAGTGTTATCTTAGTAGACACTTTATTGCTCTGACCCTCATTTATCTCGTCTTTAATACCACCCACATTGCAAAGCTTAAACAGGATAACAAATAGAAAGTGCTTTATAAACTGTGAAGCCCCATAAAGTATTAGTTCCTATTATTAAATACTCATGCAGCATTGATGCTGCCAATGACTTGTGTTTTATAGGGTGTTAAGTTTCATGGAATGGTTAAACCTTTCATTAAGCAGGCAATCATAGGCAGGTCTAACCAGTGAAAGTAAGGGAATCAGTATTTTGCCTGAATTACCTGGGTAATCACAGCTAAATCACTTTGACGAGCAAAGAAGAGTAAGAGTTAAGAGTACCTGAGGGCTGATGAAGGACTTAATAACCTCACTACATCTTTTTCTCCCCTATTATTTCATAAAATTGAGTCCAGGAGAGAATTATATTACGCTATGTAGTAAAAATAAAATGAAACCATAGAGTCACACCAGATTAGCATATTAGCAATGGGACAGAGGCACACCTGGCGACTAACTTGTCAAATGAGTTTCCACATAAGGTGCTAATCAGCTATTATTTAAGGAGGAAAGCAATAAGCCAACTCTCTGGTGCTTTCCTGACTCCAAAGCTGCAGGAAGAGCCATTTAGTGATTCCCAGCCCTCTGGCATTCGTGGACACAAGACGTCTATAATCTGATTTCCCCTGATGTGGGCAGGAGAAAATGGACTCAAGCGACTTCTTCCTCCTGCTAAGAATGATCTTGTGTTTGTCTGAGCAAGCCTGTGTGCTTGCCGTCCTTTTTAGCTCCCGAGAAGAATATGTATGGTCAGCAGCGATAATTCCAAACTGACTACCCAACCAACAAATGAGAAGTTCAAAGTCATGCTTCCTAGAGCGGGGCTCTTAAACCAAATCACACAACTTCCACAGAAAGACCAGAAGAAGGGCAACTCAATCACACACAGAGTAAGCCCAGCTGAATGACGGTTACGTTACACTCTCAGGGGAAACTTAACACGCCATTTTTTTTTAACAAAAGTCCTCATTACAGTGTCCAATTTTCTCTGAGGAGCTAACGATAAAGTTGAAAAGGCCAGTGTTACTGGTTCAAAATATCCCCAAGCCATTTAGCTGTGTCCTGGCCCTGAGGCATGAATTAGCTGCCTGTATTCCTGTATCCTTGGCTATTGATGATGTACATCTATGTAACAGGAATATTGATTCACTTACTACCTAGCTGTAGTGATTGAATCGTAGCTCCCCTAAAGATAGGTCTACATCCTAATGCTTGAAATCTGTGAATGTTACCTTATTTGGAAAAAAAAAAAAATCTTTGTAGACATAATTAAGTTAAGGATCTCAAGATGAGATGATTCTGAATTAGCTGGGTGGGCCCCGTATCTTGTGACAAATGTCCTTCTATCCATACTTTGTGGAGTATAATGTGCTCTCATGTAGAATGTGCACCCACATCTTTGGCCCAAACTTTCAGAAAAACGCCGCTTGAGAACGTGGCCAGCTCTCAGCCAGGAGACATATTCCAGGACGGCTAATGCTCCCCGGTGGATATACAGATCACACTGCCTTCCTGCAGCTCACCAGTCTGTAAAGGCTGCCCCTTTCCTCTCTCCCAGGAATGCTTCCCACCCTACCACACTGGGGGCTGTGGCCACCATGACCCTGTGTGGCTGGTGTGCAGAAGGCCGCTAGGCAGGTCCCTGGGGCCTATGCAGGACTCCCGGTCTCCTCTGCATGGCTGGGTGTTGAGCCTCAGCCCTCTCCCTGCACAGCTGCAGACCACCCCACCAGCCCTGCCACCACCCTCTCTCCTGATTATGGTGCTCAGCAGAGGCTGCTCCAGCCTGCTCCCAGCAGATCCCTCGTCCTCCCGGACTGAAACCCTGCACACCTGGCAAGCCTAGCTGTGGTGGCCCCGGGAGGCCCACCAGACTCTCCCAGTCCCCAGCAGTACTACCCATGTATAACATGAATCCTTATTTTTCCCTCAAAATTTTTGGCAAAAGAGTGCTCCTTATATATGAGAAAATATGGTAATAGTCAGCCGAGGAGGCCCTGTAAAGATGGAGGTAGAGATTGGAATTATGTAGAGACAAGCCAAGCAATACTTACAACCTCCAGAGGCTGGAAGAGGCAGGAGGCGATTCTCCCTGAGATACTTCGGAGGGAACTGGTCCTTCCAACGTCTAGACTTGGGGCTTCTGATCTCCAGAACTGTGAGAGAAAAAAAAAGTTGTGTGGTTTTAGACCACCTAGTTGGTAGTAATTTATTAGAGCAGCTACAGGAATTAATGCATTCCCTCAATAGGATTGTTGTTAATTGTAAGAAAAGAATTTATATTAGTTCTGGGCTGACCCAGGTCTGCCTTAGAAAACAGAAGTCAGGAGTCTTGGGCAGAGCCTGTGGCTCAGTGAGTAGGGCACCGGCCCCATATACCGAGGGTGGTAGGTTAGAATCCGGCCCTGGCCAAACCGCAACAACAAAAAAATAGCCAGGTATTGGGCAGCACCTGTGGTTCAAAGGAGTAGGGCACTGGCCTCATATGCCGGAGGTGGCTGGTCAAAGACTGACAACCCAGCCCTGGTCAAAAACTGCAAAAAAAAAAAAAAGAAACAAACAAACAAAAATAGCTGGGTGTTGTGGTGGGCGCCTGTGGTCCCAGCTACTCAGGAGGCTGAGGCAAGAGAATCACCCAAGTCCAAGAGCTGGAGGTTGCTGTGAGCTGTGACACCACTGCACTCTACCGAGGGCAACAAAATGAGACTCTATCTCTAAAAAAAAAAAAGAAAGAAAGAAAGTCAGGAGTCTTATTTCCTTGGAATCTATTACAGAGTTGAGAGAAACATTGTGTCATCTTTCTTTGCTATGAAACCCTGCTCTGTGGCGCTGTATGGCATGCAGACCGTGTGCCCACGTGGATAGACCCATATCAAGGCTGGCCTCAGCTGCTCTCTCCCAAAGTGACCCACACACAAGTGCTTCTTTTTCTGCATAAATCTATATGCCCTTGTGAATGAGGAAGCAAAGAAGCTTTGTCCTTGGGCCTCCTGATGATCTAAAGATGCTATGAAGCCCATATTTCCTATTCCACGTCTTCCTCTGAAGCTGAGTAAAGGTAGGCCTGTTTCATCTCATGGTTCTGATAGTTCTAACCTGCACATACCACCATACCAGTAAAATAAAAATAATAGCTAACACATACTCCTGTGCAAAGTATTAACATGAGTTTGTCTCAATTAATTCTCACTTCATTATAAGATTGGAATAATTATTCCCATTTAGAGATGAAACTTAAATATCTAAATAATCACTCAGTAGCAATTCAGAACTGACCTTGTGGTTTTTACTCATAAAGTTAGCGTGATGCTTTCCCTGCTGTTAGGGTCAAATAAATTTAAGGGTATCTTGTCAAAAAGTCACACACTGATACTCTTCAGGTTATAGCTATCTCCTAGGCATGTTTTGTTTGTATTTATTAATTGCATTGGCTGTCAATTACTTAAAATAAAGAAATTTCACGTTAGAATTTGAATTTCTAACTTATCTGAAAGAATCACATCTTGCAACACAGGGCTCACTTTCTTACAATGTGCTGCATCTGAGCAGGCAGGGTTCCCTTCAGATAGAGCCTGTGCCTTCCAGTTCACCACAGTCCCTACCTTTCCTTATCGCCTCTCCAGACAATGGGGGAAAGAGTCAACTACCATTTATCATTTTACGTCCAGCTGTGTAATATATATAGACTCATTTATATTTTTCCTCGCCTATGTCGGCTTATACATTTGTAACCCTGACGTATTAGTTTTCTACTGCTGCCATAACAAATTACCACAATTTTAATAGCTTAAAACAACACCCATTAATTATCACACTGTCTGTAATCAGAAGAGCAAATACAGCATGGCTTGGCTTGTTCTCTGCTCCAGGTTTCAGAAGACCAAAAATCAAGGTTTGGGCAGAGCTGCACTCCTTTCTGGAGGCTCTGGAGATAGATCCACGTCCAAGCTCACTCAGGTTGTTGGCAGAATTCAGTTCCATGTGATTATAGGACTGAGATCCTCATTTTCTTACTGGCTCTTCATCTTCTTACTGGCTGTCAGCCAGGAGCTGTTCTCAGCTGCTAGTGGCACAGGCGTTCCCTGGCCACTAGGCGTTCCCTCTTCCTCCAACTGCACAACCAGCAACGGCAGGTCAAGTCCTTCTCATTCCTAGAATCCCTCTGACCTCCTTTTCTGCTTTATCCATCTCTTCCTATTCCACTACATTTTCTAGCATATTTCCTTCTTCTGTTTTTAAGGGCTCGTGTGATTACCTAGAGCTCACCCAGATAATACGGGATAATCTCCCCACTTTAAAGGCACTGATTTGTAACCTCAATCTGCAAAGTCCCTTCACAGCAGTACACACAAGTGCTTATTTCTGTACTCAGATTAGTGTCTGATTTAATAACCATGGAATTGGAATCCTAGGGGGGATGTCTTTAAAGCTCAGCCCATCGCAGATGATCTACACCAGTGATTTTCAGCCTGTGTGCTGTGACACACTGCTGTTCTGTGAGAGAACCTTAGGTGGAATGGGAAATTTTTTAAAGACCATTAATTAAATTATTTTCGAAAGAAGTTCAAAGCACAACAGTAAGTATGTTCTTTTCTTTCATTTTTCTTTTTGATCAACGTAATTTAAGTGTGCCGCACAAGTTTAACTATAGGTTCAAGTGTGCCGTGAGATTAAAAAAAGGTTGAAGAACACTGATCTAGACCAACTCTTTCTCTGATGCCCCTTTCTGATCTCCTCATCTAGACATGCTCATTCAGATAGCTCTTTTGAATCAAAAAAAAAAAATGATAATATTGATTCTCTTTACTTGCTTGCAGGAAAAATGAAGGATATAGTGCTGCCAAGTCGAATCAGTATGAGACCAACTTTAATGAACAGAACAATTTATAGGGTCACGTTAATTGCTTACATGCAAATGATTCTTAGTAGAACAGCTTAAAGAGGTCTTCAGCAAAGTGTATAAATGCTAAAAAAAAAAAAGTGCCTATATTAATAAGATGGAAATATGATACCCTTCACATGGATATAGTTAGTATTAGGTGAAATAAAGTTCACCTAACTTTATTTAAAAGCTCAGTAACTGTTAGTTGATATTTATTGTGTTTGTTCCTGAGAATATACTTCCCATTCTCCAGGTAACAAAGATTCATTGTACCCCATGAATCTCACTCACATCCTCTACCCGCTTCTGGATGAAGTCTTGGGAAGATTGGGAGTCAAGATCCCAGCCCATTCCTAGAAAATAGACAAGCGCTTTACCAAAGCCAGTCAATCAGAAACTCTCCATGAAATCTGAATCTTGAGAAGAACAACTCTAAAATATCCACCACCTGACATCTTGCCAAAACTAACACTGGTAGTAGCACCTATATAAAATGAATTTAGCCAAAAAAAAAGTTCAAGATCTCTACACTGAAAACTACAAAAAAAAAAAATGCTAAATTAATGAGGTGACTAATCATAGTCATGGATTGGAATACTCAATATTTAAGTCAATTCTCCCTATATTTATCTAACGATTTACTGAACTCTTATAAAAGTTCCAAAAGGCTTTTGTATAAATTGATAAGTTAAACCTAGAATGTAATAGAAGGACCTAGAATACCCAGGACAACTGTGGAAAAGAAGAAAAATGGTTGGAGAATTTATACTTCCTATTTGAAAGAAAACTATTCTGGCTTGAAGATACCCAAGTAGATTATGGAATAGGATTTAGAGTTCATAAATAGAGCTACACGTACATCATCAATTGATCTTCAACAAAGGCTCCGGTTTAACACATTCAACAGAAAAAAGAAAAATTTTTTCAACAACTTGTGTTCGGACTCGGTGGCTCCCTCTGTAATCCTAGCACTCTGGGAGGTGGAAGCTAGTGGATTGCTTGAGCTCAGAAGTTTGAGACCAGCCTGATCAAGAGCAAGACTCCATCTCTTCTAAAAATAGAAAAACTTGTTGGGTATTATGGCAGGCACCTGTAATCCCAGGTACTTGGGAGGCTAAGTCAGGAGAAATCCTTGAGCCCAAGAGTTTGAGGTTGCTGTGAGCTATGACACCATGACACTTTACCCAGGGTGTAACACTCTGTCTCAAAAAAAAAAAAAAAAAAGTTAGTTCAAAAAACTCGACATTTGTACTGAAAAATTGAATCTTGACTTCTACCTTATACCATACATGAAACTCAATTTTTTCTGAATATAATTATAATATAAAACTAAATATAAAAGTTAAAATTGTAACACTTCTTGAAAGAACATACGAAAATATTTTCATGATCTTGGTATAAATATTTCTTAGGGCACAAAAAGGAATGCTATAAAATAAAAAAATGATAAACTCAATGTCATGAAAATGAAAGGCTTCTGCTGATCAAAACAGATAATTAAGAAAACAGAAAAGCTAGCCACAAAACTGGAGAAAATATTAGCCATACATATATTTGACAAAATTTGGAATATTTAAAGAACCCCCTAGGAGGTTAAGGTGGAGGATTTCTTGAGGCCACCAGATCAAGATCAGCCTGAGCAAAAGCTAGACCCCATCTTGACAAAAAAATAGAAAAAGTAGCCAAGCATGGTACATGTGCTTGTAGTCCCAGTTACTTGGGAAGTTGAGGCAGGAGGATGGTTTGAGCCCAGGATTTTGAGGTTGTAGTGAGCTATGTTGATGCCAGGGCACTCTACCCTGGTTGACAGAGTGAAACCTTATCAGAAGGAAGGAAGGAAGGAAGGAAGGAAGGAAGGAAGGAAGGAAGGAAGGAAGGAAGGAAGGAAGGGAGGAAGGAAGGAAGGAAGGAAGGATTGAATAGGCTTTTCACAAGGGAAGATGTACAAATGGCCAAAAAGTATATAAAGATGCTCGATATCATCCGTTATCAGAAAAATGTAAATTAGATACACCAGTAGACATGACATTCGAGCGGCTAAAATTGAAGGCTGACAGTACCAGACGTTGTACAAGGACCTTGGAAAGCCGTTGGGCAACTTCCTAAAATGTTAAATACATCCTACTCTGCCACCTAGCAATTTCGCTTCCAGATATGCTGCGTGTACCCACAAAAAAGATCTAGAGTGTTCCTAGTAAATGTATTCATAAAAGCCAGAACCTGGGGCGGAAAAACCAGTTTATCAATAGCAGGATGGAAAAATAAATTATGGCATATTTATACACAGAACACTATGCAACCGAAAGAAGAAAAAAACTACTGACACTGTCAGGATGGCAGTCTGACACACTGAGTGTCGTCTTGGCTGAAGAATGACCAGACACACCCCAGTGTCAGGTCCAGCTCTTGCAGAGTAACCACAGGCAGGAAGCAGTCTCACGGGGTTTTTGCTATAGAATGGAATCGGTCTGTCTCTGATATTCCAAGAGAGACAGACAGACTGACCGACTTAGGGAGTGGAATTTATCCAAAGAGTTTTCAAAACCTCACTAATTAAACCTCCATCAGATAGATTCATTCGATTACTATGACTCCATGCTGAGTGAGTGAGTGATGAGTGAGTGAGTCAGGAAGTCGGTTGGTCCGTCATCCCTGTCTCTGCTCCATCCCGGGCTCCGCCTCTGGCTCTGTCCCTCTCAGAATTCTCAGGTGGTTTCCTTTTATTAGTCCGGGAGAGAGAGCGCTTTGGAGGTGTGGGGTATTCTCAAGATTGCACCTGCATATGCAAGCTCCCTCTCTGAAAGTCCACCTGGGGGATGGACCACAACATAGGTTTAAACTAATGATAGTCAGCCTTAGGTTACTCTAGGTCACTTTCAAAAGCCTATTATTATGCCTGGGCTGGGCAATTGCTAGACTCATTAGGCATTCCCCCCTTCCCAGCTGTAGGGCTGCTCAGGATGGGATTAAGGGTGGGGCGGCACCAAACTGGAGTGCCCACCCTCATCCTTCTTCCCATGCCCAACTATTGCTGGGGCAGCTCCCAGGCAGGCTGCCCTTGTCCCTGGCAGGGCTAGCTATCTACCAAGCAACACAGGATAGGGATGAAACACAAAACGACGTTGTATGAAAGAAGTCAGACCAAAAAAAGAACACTTTGTGAGATTTCCTTTACATGAACTTCACAAACAGGAAAAACTAGTCTCTATTTGGGCACTTCTGGGAGGAGGGGATTGTTTGGAAAGGTATATAAGCAATTATTCTGCAATAATAGAAATATTTAGAAATTACTGGAATATTTTCTATCCTGATTAGGATCCTAGTAAGCTGGGCACGTTATTTTTCTTTTCTTTTCTTTTTTTTGAGACAGAATCTCACTCTGTCACCCTGGGTAGAATGCTCTGGTGTCATAGCTCACAGCAACCTCAAACTCCAACTCTTGGGCTCAAGCAATCCTCTTGCCTCAGCCTCCCAAGGGACTACTGGCTCCTGCCACAATGACTGGCTAGTTTTTCTATTTCTAGTAGAGCTGAGGTCTCCCTCTTGCTCAGGCTGGTCTCAAACTCCCGGACTCAAATAATCCACCTGCCCCAGCCTCCCATCGTGCTAGGATTACAGGCATGAGCCACAGTACCTGGTGACATCATTTGTCACAACTCAACAAACTATATACTTAAGATCTGTGAATTTTCTGTCCATCATTAAGCCCCAACAAAGATATACATTTATTTGCTTGTTTTTAAAAGAATGCACAGGGAAAAAAATAAATACTGTTTCAATCCCGTAACTTCTATTTCGACGCAACTTTATAGCAAACATTTTTAAACTTAAAGCTTTATTAGCTCTTTCGCAAATACCACTTTTAGCTTTACACTACACCCACACTTCGTTAATACCAATTTGATTATTTTTTTCCTTTTAGAGCTTAACAGTCGTCTAGCTAAGCATTTCTTCCAAGATGTACATTATGCAGGCACTATACTGAATCAGAGAGAAGGAACATTCCTAACTCCGATTACATGGTGTAAAAATAAAGGCCCTTTTATTGACTCTGGGAAGCATGTGAACAAATTAAACACGGCTTAATAGTGCAGAGGGAATGGTAGCAACAGTTAGAGCTTAACAAGGTGATCCATGGGGTTCATTAGCACGGAGTGGAGTTTATCAGAAGAGGTTTTCAAAACCTCATTAATTAAACCCCCATCAAATAGATTCATTCGATTAATATGACTCCATTCTGAGTTTAAACATCAACATTAATTAACCCCATAATTGATACATTTCCCAGCCCTGTGAGGAACATTCATCACATTAATCAAAAAAGATCACAACATTAATGAAAATAAATTGAGTAGCAAATGTAAATGAGATGGTGTGACCCCTCAGTCTATACCACTTTAAATGTTATCTTTTCAAATGGATGCTAGGAAAAACAGTGGATGACAGTATATTGCAGAGAAAATAATTTTTAATTGGGAAATATATATTCTTTTTCTCAGTTTTGCTACTAACATAATGAACAACCCAAGCAAGTTATGGTAGCTGTCTTGGCCTTTGTTTCTGAGAGGTTCTGGCATAGAACTGGGGTGACGGTCCACAGAAAGGAGAGGAGGCCAGACCAGGTACCAGGAAAGACCTTAATAGAAAGGAAAAGGACTAACAATAAAAAAATAAGAAGAAGAAGAAGGGAAAAGGAGAATGGAGACTGACCAGGGGTCAGCTCGGCTCCCACAGTCGCAGAAGGCTTTTGTTAGTCTTAGCAGTATGGCTGGAATGGGGCAGTGAGCCTGGAGTACCTACCGTCTGGGGGTCTTCTGCACTGCAGGTCAGGATTATGGGGGTATCCTTCAGGTTAGAGTTATGGGTAGGGTGTTTCCAGGAACTCTGGCCTTGAGGCACTCTAGGAATAAGGGTGCTGCTGGTTTCTAGCCTGATTTTTCTAAAATGGCTACACTCCTCTCAGAGTTATGAGAATTCCTTTCCCACAGTTTCCACATTGCTAATTTGAGAATAATAAAACTGATCTCCAATTTCTCTTATACCTTTAAAATTTTACTTACATGCTACCCAGTTCATGTTTCATTTATTATATACGTATATACATACACATATGCCTGTGTAGATGTGGCTTTTTTTGTTTTTTTTTTTTTGAGACAGAATCTTACTTTGTGGCCCTTGGTAGAGTGCTCTGGCATCACAGCTCACAGCAACCTCCAACTCTGGTGCTCAAGAGATCCTCTTGTCTCAGCCTCCCTAGTAGCTGGGACTACAAGCACCTGCCACAATGCCTAGCTGTGTTTTAGAGATGAGACCTCACACTTGCTCAGGCTGTTCTCAAAATCATGAGCTCAAGCAATTGGCCACCTTGGCCTCCCAGAGTGCTAGGATTACTGGCAAGAGCCACCGCACCAAGCCAACTTGCATTTTTATAGAGAAGAGAATCAAAAGTGGGTGTCTCTGCTCACAAGTAATAATAATAAGCAAAAATGACTCAATATGTCCTTAGTAATCCCAGCTACTAGGGAGGCTGAGGTGAGAGGATTTGATGGAAGTGTTTCGGATTTTGTGTGAAAACCCCACACTGTACCCCAGAAGTGCATTAATGTACATAGTTACCATTCAATAAAAAAAAAATAATAATCTGACACTCCAATAACTAAGTAAATGACACAAAGTCTATGTTACCAGTTTGATGAAAATATTTCAAATTGTATATGAAAACACTACACTGTACCCCATGTTTGCATTAATGTATACAGCTATCATTTAATAATAATAAAAAAAGAATATGACACTCATGCAAATACAAAAATGAACCTGTGCTAAAAATTTTATTCAACATACTAATTAGTGAGAGAGTCAGTAAGATGTTGTGACTAGTTCAAAGGAGAATATGAGGAGCAGAAATACGGTTAAAGAAATACCAAAATAATCTTCCTGATAGGTGCAAAACTAGTTAATATCCTAGAGGGTAATAAACTTTAATATTTGAGTCTATCTTTTCCTACCACGTGGAAATCAATTGCATCTCCACTGGACAAAGTTTATTTATGTCTCTATAGAGATATAAATAAATGTATCTTCTCTATCTTCTATAGAGAAGAGTTATTTACATTCCTCTCAGACAAGAATCATTTGCAATGCTATTAGTTTTTACCAGTTAATTTCTATCCCTACAGAGTTGTAAAATAGCACAGCCTAGAAGATGGCAAGACAAACCATCTGCCCATAGGTCAAATCTAACCCCCAGCCTGTTTTTTTTTACAGTTCACAAAGTAAGAATGGCTTCTACATTTTTAAAGAGATGTTAAAAAAGGGAGAAAAATAGAGAAGAAGAATATTCAACAGCTATCAGATATGTCCTACAAAGCCTAAAATATTTACTATCTGAAGAAACTTCCAGAAGAAATTTTCTGACCAGTCCCTTAGTCAATAGACCATCTACACCTCCATAAATATAGTTAATCTCTAAAGGATCTGCTATACAATACAAAAAGAAAGCCATTATCCCTTTGCCTCTTTTCAAGTTTTGGATAATTTTTCTTGACACAATCTTCCGTGCTGACCTACTGGCACTGTTATGAAGGTCAATTTTGCTGACAAAGCAGTTAGTAAATTCTGCCATGTCGTATGGGTAAAGGAGCACACTGCCATAAGCAAAGTGTTGATAATTTTTAGGGGGAGAGCCTTTAGGGTCTAGTGAGTTCGTAATAGCATCTTCCCAAGGTTGGCACTCCAAAGATACTCAGAATCCTGGACGTGCATTCACCTCCATGAAGTCCACTGTGCTGTGTCATCTTCAATCTCATTATGTTTCCTGAGAAAATTTTCACTTTGTCCTTCAGGATTGGTTCATAAATCATTAAGAATATTGAACCCTGTTCTGAGTTTTGACTTTTTGCTGTTGCTTTTTTTTTTTGAAGACTCAACCGCTTTCATAATGATGGCACTGTCCTCCCTCATCCACCCTGATGACACGCCATCACAACCACTTTGGAATATTAAATTTTTTCCACGCACACCAAGACTTCCTAAAAAGCTGTTAATATGTTTTCTAAAAAAAAAAAAAAATGAAGGTGATTAATAAAATTAAGCAACTTTTTCTGCTTGCATGCTCTAAAATAAAACTCCTACTGATAATATATGAAAATCCATTGCAGCTTTATGAGATATACCATTTATCTCCATTAGTGAGTTCACTAGCATCTACTGACCTCCCGCTGGGCGTGAAACATTCTGCCACGCATTCTAGCAGATAGAAAAATAAGAAGAAGATCCCATCCATGTCCCGAAGAAACTTAAAATCTTTTTAGAGCAACCCAAAAACATATAACTGCAGGGAAAAACTCATGAAATGCAAAGTCCAAAGTATGGGAAAATCAGCAGGGATGATATCCTAGCATTTGGAATCAGAACGGTGCATGTTCACAATTCCACGAAGTACTCACAGGGGTTTCCCACTATGTAAGTATTTTTTGCAAACATTAGTTACTACCTTTAAAAGCCAAGATATTTCATATTAAAACAGAAACTTACTTACAGGTTTTCTTTAAAAATCTGGTTAGCTGGCTGGGAGCCCATGCTCAGTGGTTAGGGCACTGGCCATGTACACCAGGGCTGGGGGATTCGAATCCAGCCCAGGCTTGCTAAACAAAAACAAACAAAAAACAAAAATAGTCAGGCGTTATGGTGGATGCCTGTAGTCTCAGCTACTAGGGAGGCTGAGGTAAGAGAATCCCTTGAATCCAAGAGTTTGAGGTTGCTGTGAGCTATGATGCCTGGGGCAACAGAGTGAGACTCTGTCTCAAACAAACAAAAAGTCTGGTGAGATAGCAAAACTGGACCCACAAGATGTTTCTGCATGGCAACATCAACTAGATTCTTACCTCTCAAAAGTACAAGACAGAGAATCCACACTGCAGCATCACCCAGGAGCTGGCTAGAAATGCAGAATCCCAGGCCCTGCCAGAGACTAAAAGCCCACAGCTAAAATGCCCAGGTCCCTTGCACACACATTACAGTCTAAAGCATGGTTCTCAGCCTTCCTAATGCCTCCCAGTGCTGCAATCCGTTAATACAGTTCCTCATGTTGTGGTGACCCCCAACCATAAAATTATTTTCGTTGCTACTTCTTAACTGTAATTTTGCTATTGTGATGAATCGTAATGTAAATATCTGATATGCAGGATGTATTTTCATTGTTACAAAGGAGTCGGGACCCACAGGTTGAGAACCGCTAGTCTAAAGGGTACTAGGCCTACACCAGGCCTTCAGATGGGCATGTGCTCTCTGGACTAATATAATCCCCACCAGTCTGTGTTCCTTCACACCTGGTCTTCCTCCCTAATCCTCTTGTACTAACACTCATCTCCTACCATCACTTCCTTCATCATTCTTCTCTCCTTAAGTGCCCTTTCCTTAGGGCAGCAGGCCTGACACACCGCAAGGGCTTGATCATTTCACCCACCATTCATTCACATCTGAGAGTGTGTATTCAGCACAGTGTGCATTCCCAGTTATGGGACTCCCTGGTGTCAGTTTTGCTCACATTTACACTCCCAGCGCCCGGCACAGTGCTGGGCAGAGGGTAGGCGTTCTAGAATGAAAGTATGAACGTAGGAGCAAATCACCCAATGAGCAAAGGAACGTCCTGTTAAAGACAGAACTTCCAGGGGCACGTATTTATTACCCACCAGGTACTATGCTGGGCTCTGGGATAAAGATAAATATGATATCATCTCTGCTAATAAAGAGTTCCCAATATATCTGGTGAACCTGATAGATAAGCCATAATTGCAACACAACAGAATTAGAATTAGAATAGAAGTTTAACCATTATTGATTGCTCTAATAAGCCTGCATAACAAACAACCATAAAACCTCAGTGGCAGGCAACATTTATTTCTTATTGCTCATGCATCTGGGGTGATCAGCCGAGTGGCTTTGCAGTCCTGGTTGGACTTGATTATACACCTGGGAGTTGACTGGAGGTCCGATGTTCTGGGATCCTTTTGGCAGGAAAGACTGGCTCACCTTCATACAGACCAGCTTGGACATTTACATGGTAATGGCAGAAATGTAATTATTTTTTTAAAAAAACAAAAAGTAGAATGCTTACGTTTATTTTACTTTTCTTTTGATAAGATAAAAGATCATTTTCCCAAGTAGATAATCCCAGTAGCACATGACTTTAATGCCAGAAAAACTATTTCTGTCTGGTGCTTTGGGTTTGTTTTACAGCTGGTGAATGACCATCCCCCCGCCCTTTATCCAGAAATATTTCTGGACGGTGCCCTTGGTTTCTGAACCCCAGAGCAGGCTTCAGACACCTCGGGAGACAATTTGAAAGTAGTGACTCACTGCTGTGCTAGGCTTCATGAGACTGTGCCTCAAAGGCATCCCACCAGGAGTGTAGACATCATGCTTGACTAAAAAGCAGCAAAGACACTGTTTTTCAAGTTTTTCAAGCCTTCCTTTACATCATTTCTACTGACATCTCACTAATTAAAGAAAGTCACATGATGAATTCAGAAACAAGGGGCAACAAACAGAGCCCTCTTTAATGGGAGGAGCTTCAAAGTCATACGGCAAAGGGTGCAGAGAGAGGATGGGAGGAAGAACTGGGCCATAAGAAGCAAGGGGAGAAAAGTTCTACAGGCAGAAACTTGAAATCAAACATATACTAGGAAAGTTACTTTGGAAGGGTTTCCATTCCCCAATTCTAAGATCATTTTTCTCAGTGCTACCTTACCCAGAAAGACCACTGCCATTCAAAGACACGATATAATATGAAAATTAAAATTTATTGAGCTTTTGCCATATATCAGGACTTGTGCTAGGCTCTCCACTTGCACTAACTCATCTCCTAACAAACCTGAGACATGTCCTATTACCCCAGTTACAGATGAAGAAACTAAGGATCAGAGAGGTTTGCAATTTGCTCAAGGCTACATAGCCAGGATCAAGCATGCTCTTGCTCTCTTCGGCCACAGCACAGAAATTAAACTTGTGCACACCACCTCATCTTCCTCTTCCTTACTGAGAGAGGCTATGTAATCGTTTTCACATATAGATCATCTCTGGCCAAATGTAGAGTCCAAAGAATTAAAATTTCAGTAAGTGAACCACCAAGAGTAAATTACAGTGTAGGTCACCCATGAAATTGCTGTTGTATACTTTTGGGCCCATCGTACACTAACAGACAAGGCCTATTTGTTTTCCTTTTCCTGCAATATTGAATTTTGAAATTGATTCCTTGGTTCGAAAAGTTCTGATGCCATTTGTGTAATGTCAGTTGCAAAACAAATTTAAGAAATCCTGAAGAATCTAATAATCATGTGTCAACCAAAGAGGAGGGATGCATTTTTCACTCTATGAATAATGCATTTTAATGAAGCCATATCACTCCTCAAGTTTAAAAACGATAGTCTAAATCTTTCTTCCTATCACATTATTTTATTCTTGGGGGGGGGGTCATTTGCTGGCCTTTGCTAGCAAGTTCAAGATACAGAGATGAGAAAAGTCAAATAGATATGAGCATTCAAGGTCACATAGTATTCGCTGGACATCAGAAAAAACCTTTCATCCTAAAAGTTTGGATTCTCAATTTGGGGAAACCCATTTTCTTTCCCTGCTAAAGTACACACTCTTCCATTTGTTCCAGATGTTGGTTCCTATCCATGTCTGGCATGGGATAAAAAGCTCAAAAAATCAAATGAAGTCTGGCCTCAGCAATCTTGACAGAATTTTCCAATGGAACTTCTAAAACGGCCCACTTTTCAAAGTGACATAACAAGCAATGAGCCATTTAGTGATTCAGCCCAGGCTGTTTACCTTAAGAATTTCCATAAGGTAAAAAATAAATAAATAAAAATAGCAAGGAAAGAAAAGAAAGAACTTTTCCTTATCTATAGTAAGCATGGCAAAAGATTTCAACCCTGGTCTAAAGTCTCCAAGTACTGTCTGCCTGGAGGGCTATGGAGAGAAGAATTCTGAGGTCCTATCTGGACGCGATGGAAAGAGTGCAGCAATCAGTGAGCAATACCTGCTTTGTTACACGAGGGGGAGTGGCAGTCTGTACACTATCCTGGCTTTGTTGTCCCAAAAAGTCATAAATGTTAAAAAGTTCATCTAGAGTTATTCAGTATGCTTTATGGTATGGAAGGACAATTTCTTTTTCAGATTAATTTGAGGGTACAAATGATTAGGTTATATTACTTGCATTTGTTGGGTATGGTTCAAGTTGTAGTTGAGCCTTTCACATACAGGGGGTGTGCTGTATACTGTGACATTGTGCCATTAGGTGGGAGCACACCAATCCCCCTTCTTCCTCCCCTCTCCTCATCACTTGAATTTAATTGTGTTTTTCTCTTGTGTGGTCAGGTAGTTTGTTCGCCTATTGGTTTCATATTAGTATTATGTACACAATTAGTATTGAGTACATTGGATACTTGCTTCTCCATGCTTATACTACTTTATTAAGGACAATGCTCTTCAACTCCATCCAGGTAAACACAAAAGATATAAAGTCTTCACCTTTTTGTGGCTGAATAGTCTTCCACGGTATACGTATACCACAGTTCATTAATCTACTCATGGGTTGATGGGCACTTGGGTTGATTCCACATCTTGGTGATTGTGAATTGAGCTGTAATAAACATTCTAGAGCAAATGTCTTTATGGTAAAATGATTTGGAAGGACAATTTCAAAAGTACCTTTTAAAGCTTAGCCTAATGAACAGCATTGAAAAATTATAATAGATATCAGCATCTCCCCACAATGGGCCACTATTCAGAAAAGTGATCTAGGATTTCTTCCAGAAAAAACCTTATAAAAAACTTAAAACACATTTACATATTTACCGTTCATACCCAAGATCCATAAAACTGGCCTTACTCAATTAGGCTTCTCTTCAAAACTAGTTGCTCTTTCCTAGTCTCACCTTCTAGTTTAGAAATTGCTATGCCGTTAAATAGCTATGTAACCATGTCTTTCAGCAGCTCCATAATCAAACCAGTGACTTTTTGTTAAGCAAGAGGTCAGCCAACACTGTGAGCCCTGTTCAATAAAAACAATGCAGCCCAATAGCCTGACTTCAAAGACTGCATCAGATCATTAAGTAGAAATTAACTGCCTTTCTCTCTGCTATCTCATTAAAGCTCAAAAATAATTGTTGTTCCTGCTAAATTAGCACTTATTCTAGCATCTCCCCTTATCACCTTGTAGTGCCTTGGTGAGAGAAACAACCTTATTGATTAATGTCAGCAGAGACCTGGGAACAAATGGTGTTTTGTTCATTACCCGAAGGTAGGCGTGCTAGATGAGGAGTGAGCCATTGGAACAAGAATAGTTCTTGTTTTAACTGAAGTCTGCCAAGAGGAAGAAAGTAGAAGCCTCAGATTGCTTTCTCCTTTCTCTCTTCTTTATTCTTTCTTGTTCTTTTCTTGTTGTGTTTTCTTTACTTTTTACTTAACTTTCTTTGCCCTTTGTCTCTTTCTAATTTCTTTCTTTCTTCCTTTCTTTCTACCTTCTCTTCTTTACTTCTTTGCTTTAATCTTTTCCTCCTTCTGATCTCTTTGCCTATTTTCTTTTTTTTTCTTTCTATGTCAAAACTATCCACTGTTTTCCATGGACACTCCTGAGTTCGGTATATACCAGGAATCCTTTTTCACAGGGTCACACCCGATATAGATTACAAATGGCATATACCTTTTAGATAAAGAACATTTTTGCTGGCTGGAAAGAGTAAACTGACCAGCCTAAGCATGCAGTAGCAGCTGTTAGGGGCCTAAGCCCTTCTTCCTTCACTCCCCTCCCAAAACAAAAGACCTACCTGGCCCCACCCCAAGAGTTCTACTAGAAAGACCACAGCCCACCAGCAAGCTGTGGAATCTTCTTCCCCCTATGCCCAGAATAAAAACAAGCCCCCAACTTGTTTTTATTTGCTCAGGCAGGTCTCTGTTCCCTTTCATTAAACTTGGCCTGAATCTCTCCCAGTCTTGTCTCTGGGTACACTGCCAAACTCCTTTCAGAACCATTGCTAAAACAGACCAAAAGAAAAGTCTGGTTTCCACAGTCCTAAAACTTCATCCAAAATTATATCATAAACTGTGGCTCAATGATGATTTAAAATGAAAATAATTTTAATTCATTTTCTAGTTCATATTTTTTTATGGGATGTGGAGAAAACATTGCACCATGCATTAGCCTATTGGAGCCTGAATCTTAGCTTGTGTAGCACAGTGAACTATTCTCAGAAAACAAACCAGTGGAGTGAGACCTGGTGGCTTGTGTCTGTAGTCCCAGCTACTCTGGAGGCCTAGGAGTTTGAGGCTGCAGTGAGCTATGATCAAGGCACTGCACTCCAGCCTGGGTGACAGAGTGACACCCCATCTCTAGAAATAAACAAATACGTAATTTTTTAAAGGATAGAAAGAGGAGTAAGTAGCTCATACAGCCCCGGTTTATAATCAGTGATTAATCATGCTCAGTGCCTCAGAGCAGAAAACTCACTGGAGCTCACACAGCATGTCAGAGCCCCTTTCTGGAAGATTCTTTTTTCCTATTTTCCTGATGACTTCTCAGTCCCTATAAGCCTGTGGTCCGCAGCCCATAGGCTGTAGATCTACACCATCTGTGACCTGTTGGGAAATAATATGAACAGGAAGCCTCCCATAAACTGCATATGTGAGGGATCTAGGTTTCATGCTCCTTGTGAGAATCTAATGCCTGATGATCTGAGCTGGAGATATAATGTGCTTAAATCATTCTGAAGCCATCTCCACCTCCCTCTAACCCCCATCCATGGAAAAATTGTCTTCCATGAAACTAATCCTGGGTGCCAAAAAAGCTGAGGACCACTGCTATAAGTCACATCTGACTTCCCTGAGAGATTTAGGATACAACCTGAATCTGTGTTTAACTATTAAAAGATCACCTTTATCAAGGGCTTACCAGAGGACAAAATCTTTACATAAATTATTCCTTTTAATTTTCACAGCCATCTTTTGAGGCTAGAACTTTTGGTTCAACTGGGGCACGGGGCAGAGCAAGATAGCAGACCAGAAGAATCATACGGCTGAGCACTCCTAGTATGACTGGAGAAAGAAAGAGAACCTGGCCATAACTAATGTGGGGACCTTAACCAGAGTCATAGCTCAGGGCTCACAGTGAGGAGAGGGGGTACAGGAGACAGTGTGTGATCCGGAGTTCGGCAGAGAAAGATTCTGGTTCTGCTCAGGCTAGTAAGGAGCTCCTGATTTTGAGGAACCCACCCAGCCCAGCCCCTCAAAATCCTTGAGTTACAGGTATGGCCTTAGCACAGTGCCAATCAATACTATTTCTTCTATCACTCTCATTCTCTCTTCCTGTCCTCCTTCTCTCTTATTCATCAATTTTTTTTCTTTCTTCTCCCTTCCTTTATTTCCTTTTCTTTTCTTTTTCTTTTTCCTTCTTTTTCTCTTTTCTATTTATTTCTCCCTGCTCACTCTTTACCCTTCTCTTCCTTTTGGCCTTATACCAAGAGGCCACTTCAACACCTAAGGTCTGATGCAAGGTAATTTAAAGCAGAGGAGTAAGTGAGAAGGAAAAAGGAGGACAAGGGCTGTGTGCAGTGGCTCATGCCTGTAATCCAAGCACTTTGGGAGCCCAAAGTGGGCAGATCACCTGACCTCACGAGTTTGAGACCAGCCTGAACTAGAGCAAGACTCCATCTATAAACATAGCCAAGCATTGTGGTGGGTGCCTGTAGTGCCAGCTACTTGGGAGGCTGAGGCGAGAGAATCATTTGAGCCCAAGAGTTAGAGGTTATGGTGAGCTATGATACCAGAACACTCTACTGGGGACAATAAAGTGAAATTCTGTCTCAAAAAAAAAATGGAAAGAAAGAAAGAAGACAAGGGGGTGAACAAGAAGAAAGCACACATAAGGATGAACCAACAAAAAAAGTGGGGCTACATGAAAAAACAAAACAGAGCAACTCCTCCAAGGGACCATGAGGAAGCTACTACAGAAGACTCCACCTACAAAGAATTAATGAATTGATGAATTTTGTCAGAAAGGGAATTTAAAAATATGGATGATAAAAACAATAAAGGGAATGGACAAGAAAATGGAAAGACAGAAAAGACAGACGAGAGAAATGTAGAATATAAAAGGATATGGCAGAGCTTAAGGAAATGAAGGAGGCAATCAGGGGATGTAAAGATGCAGTAGAAAGTATCAATAATAGATTACACCATTGAGAAGAAAGAACATCAAAGCTAGAGAATAAAATTCACAAGTTAACCCAAGTACTTAAAGAGGGAGAAAAGAAGAGAGAGAAAGCAGAATAGTCATTCAGAGAACTATAAGCCATCATGAAGTGTTAAAACATATGAATAATAGGGATCCCTGAAGGGGAAGAAGATTGTCCCAAAAGAATGGAAGATCTACTGGAGACTATCATAAATGAAAACTTCCCAAGTTTTACTAAAGATCCTAACACTCTCCTTTCAGATGGATATTTAACCCCAGGTTATCTCAATCAAACAGAGCTTCTCCAAGAGACATTGTAATGAACCTATCCAAAGTCAACAAAAGAGAAAATTCTGCAGGCAACCAACTGACCTATAGGGGCAGAGCCATTAGGATGACAGCTGACTTTTCAACTAAAACTTTCCAAGCCAGAAAAGAAGGGTCATCCACCTTCAACATTCTTAAACAAAACAATTTTCATCCAAGAATTCTGTATCCCGCTAAACAAACCTTCAAAATTGATGGAGAAATCAAATCTTTTGTGGATATACAAACACAGAGGAAATTCGCCACAACAAGACCAGCTCTACAGGAAATACTTAGACCTATTCTCAACACTGACTACCACAATGGACCAGCAGCAAAGTAAAGACCCAGAAGCTAAAGAGCAAAACTTGGCTTCCACTATGGCACAGAGGATAAAACTATACCGTGGACTTTCACAAAATAACATGAGTAGAACTTCACCACACTGGTCAGTTATCTGAATAAATGTTAATGGATTGAATTCCCCACTTAAGAGGCACAGGCTAGCTGATTGGATAAAAAAGCACAAGCCATCCATATGCTGTCTCCAGGAGACACAACTAGCCTTGAAGGACAAATCAAGACTCAAGGTTAAGGAACGGAAAACAGTATTTCAAGCAAATGAAAATCACAAGAAAGGAGGAGGTTCCAATTTTATTCTCAGATCTAAATGGATTTAAAGCAACTAAATTTAAGAAAGACAGGCTTGGTGCCTATAGCTCAACCGGCTAAGGCGCCAGCCACGTACACCTAAGGTGGCAGGTTCGAATCCCCAGCCCGGACCCGCCAAACAACAATGATGGCTGCAACCAAAAAATGGCCAGGCGTTGTGGCGGGCGCCTGTGGTCCCAGCTACTTGGGAGGCGGAGGCAGGAGACTCGCTTGAGCCCAGGAGTTGGAGTTTGCTGTGAGCTGTAATGCCACAGCACTCTACCCAGGGGGACAGCTTGAGGCTCTGTCTCAAAAAAAAAAAAAAAAAGAAAAGAAAGAAAGACAAAGACAGACACTTCATCCTGGTCAAGGGAGCAATACAACAAAAAGACATTTCAATTTTAAATATTTATGCACTCAACTTTAATGCTTCCAGATTTGTGAAACAGACCTTGATGGATCTGAGCAATATGATATCCCATAATAACTGAGGACTTTAACACCCCTCTGATAGAACTGGACAGATCCTCTAAAGAGAAACTAAACAAAGATACAAAGGACTTAAATGTGACCCTAGAACAAATGGGATTAATAAACATATACAGAACACACTATCCCCCAGCTTTTCCTTGTTGGCCCATGGAACATACTCCAAAATAGATCACATCCTAGGATACAAATCAAACTTCAGCAAAATTAAAAGAATATAAATTATACCTTGTATCGTCTCAGACAACAAGGTAATAAAGGTGAAACTCAACTTCAACAAAAACATCCATCTCCACACAGAAGCATGGAAATTAAACAATCTTATGCTGAAGGATAGTTGAGTTCAGGAAGATAAAAGAGGAAATTGTTAAATTCCTCAAACATAACAACAATGAAGACACAAGTTACCAAAACCTGTGGGATATAGCAAAAGCAGTCCTACGAGGGAAATTTGTCACATTAGATGCTTACATTCAAAAAACAGAAATAGAGCACATTAACAAACTCACAAAGCATCTTACAGAATTGGAGAAAAAAGAACAATGTAATCCCAAAACCAGCAAAAGAAAAGACACAACCAAAATTAAATCACAAATGAATAAAATTGAAAACAAGAGAATCATTCAGAAAATTAACAAAACAAAAAGTTGGTTTTCTGAAAAAATAAATAAAATCAATAAACCTTTGGCCACATTAATTAGAAATAGAAAAGCAAAATCTCTAATAATCTCAATCAGAAATGATAAAGGGGAAATAACAACAGATGCCACAGAAATACAAGAGATTATCCATGAGTACTACAAGAAATTTTATGCCCAGAAATTTGACAATGTGGAGGAAATGGATGAATACCTAGAATGACACCCTACCCCTACACTTATCCAAGAAGAAATAGATCTCTTGAATAGACCAATTTCAAGCACTGAGATCAAAGAAACAATAAAAATATCTTCCAACAAAAAAATGCCCTGGTCCAGATAGCTTCACCCCAGAATTCTATCAACCTGCAAAGAAGAGCTTATGCCCATACCACAGAAATTATTCCAAAAATTGAGAAGGAAGAAATGTTCTATGAAGCAAACATCATTCTGATACTAAAATCAGAGAAAGACCCAACTAAAAAAGAGATCTTCAATCAATTTCACTAATGAATATAGATGCAAAAATTCTCAACAAAATCCTAGCCAATAGATTACAGCTTATCATCAAAAAAGTCATACATTATAATCAAGTAGGTTTCATCCCAGGGATGCAAGGCTGGTTTAACATACCCAAGTCCATAAATGTAAGTCACCATATCAACAGAAGCAAAAACAAAGACCACCTCCATCTAATGATCCTCTCATTAGATAGAGGAAAAAAAATTCAGCACTGTTTTATAAGCAAGAACACTTAAAAATATAAGCACAGGTGGCACATTTCTTAAACTGATCAGAGTCATGTGTGACAAACCCACAGCTAATATTATACTGAATGGAGTCAAACTGAAAGCTTTTCCACTTAGAACTAGAACCTGACAAGGTTGTCCTCTATCACCACTACTATTCAACATAGTATTGGAAGTTCTAGCCAATGCAATCAGGCAAGAGAAGGAAATAGAGTGCATCCAAATGGGGGCAGAAGACATTAAACTCTCACTCTTTGCCAATGATATGATCTTATACCTACAGAACCCCAATGACTCAACCACAAGACTCCTGGGAGTGATCAAAAATATAGTAATGGACGGCTCCTGTGATTCAAAGGAGTAGGGTGCTGGCTCCATATACCAGAGATGGTGGGTTCAAATACAGCCATGGCCAAAAAAAAAATATACATATATATATAGGCTATAAAATCAATGTCCACAAATCAGTAGCCTTTGTATATGCCAAGTTGAGAAGCTAATCAAGGGCACAATTCCCTTCACAATAGCTTCAAAAAAAAATGAAAGACCTAGGAATATACCTAACAAAAGAGGTGAAGGACCTCTATAAAGAAAATTATGAAATCCTGGGTAGTGCCTGTGGCTCAGTGAGTAGAGTGCTGGCCCCATATACTGAAGGTGGTGGGTTCAAACCTGGCCCCAGCCAAACTGCAACAAAAAAATAACGGGGCTTTGTGACAGGTGCCTGTAGTCTCAGCTACTCAGGAGGCTGAGGCAAGAAAATTGCCTAAGCCCAAGAGCTGGAAGCTGCTATGAGTTGTGACGCCATGGTGCTCTACCGAGGCAACAAAATGAGACTCTGTCTCAAAAAAAAAAAAAAAAGGAACAGAGAGAAAATTATGAAATCCTAAGGGAAAAATAGCAGAAGATATTAACAAATGGAAGAACATACCATGCTCATGGCTGGGAAGAATCAACATTGTGAAAATCTACAGATTCAATGACATTCCCATTAAATACCAACATCATAATTTTCATCACACACCAATTGGAAAAAAATAATTCTTCATTTTGTATGAAACCAGAAAAAAGCCAAGACAATTCTTTTTTTTTTCTTTTTTCTTTTTTTTTTTTTTTTTTTTGGCCAAGGCCAGGTTTGAACCCCGCCACCTCTGGTATATGGGGCCAGTGCCCTACTCCTTTGAGCCACAGGTACCACCACCAAGACAATTCTTAGTAATAAAAACAAAGCCAGAGGCTTCATCCTACCAGACTTTAGGCTATACTATAAGGCCATAGTAATCAAAACAGCATGGTATTGGCACAAAAATAGAGACATAGACCTCTGGAACCTAATAGAAAACCATGAGATGAAACTAACATCTTACAGCCACCTGATATTTGATAAACCAAACAAGAACATACACTGGGGAAAAGAACTCCTACTCAATAAATGGTGCTACAATAACTGGATAACCACATGTAAAAGACTGAAACTGGATCCCCACCTTTTATCACTTATAAAAATTGATTCAAAATGGATAAAAGACTTAAATCTAAAGGATGAAAGAGTAAAAACCATTGAAGAAAGTGTGGGGAAAGCACTTGAAGATATTGGCCTGGGGAAAGGTTTTATGAAGATTCCAGCAGTAATTACAACAACAAAAATAAACAAATGGGACTTAATTAAACAGAATAGCTTCTATACAGCTAAGGAGAAAATAACCAAAGCAAATAGACAAACATCAGAATGGGAAAAGATATTTGCATATTATGAATCAGACAAAAGCTTGATAACTAGGATCTACAGAGAACTCAAATTAAGCAACAGAAAAGGAGCCAAGAGACATAAATAGAACCTTCTCTAAAGAAGACGGACAAATGTGAAACAAACATGAAAAAAGCTCATCATCCCTAATCATCAGAGACATGCAAATCAAAACTACCCTGAGATACCACCTAACCCCAGTGAGAATAACCCACATCACAAAGTCTCAGAGCTGCAGATGCTGGCGTGGATGTGGAGAGAAGGGAACACTTTTACACTGTGGGTGGAACTGCAAACTAATACAGCTTTTTTGGAAGGAAGTTTGGAGAATCCTCAAAGAATTCAAATTAGACCTCCCATTTGATCCTGCAATCTCATTATTGGGCATCTACCCAGAAGAAAAAAAATGATCTTATTATAAGGACATTTGCACAAGACTGTTTATTGCAGTTCAATTTACAATTGCCAACATGGAAACAGCCTAAATGCCCACTAACCCAGGAATGGATTAACAAGCTGTGGTATATGTATATCATGGAATACTATTCAGCCATTAAAAGAGATGGAAACTTTACACCTTTTGTATTAACCTGGATTGCACATTCTTCTTAGTAAAGCATCACAATAATGGAAAAGCTAGAATCCAATGTACTCAATTCTGATATGAAGGCAGTAGATGAGCTAATATATGGTGGGGAGCAGAGAGTGGGGAGGAGGGGAGGGAGTTGAGGGGGTCACAGTATATGGCACACCTCTGGGGAGCAGGACACAATTGTAAAGAGGGACTTTACACAAGAGAATCACTTAAGCCCAAGAGTTGGAGGTGACTGTGAGCTATGACGTGCTAAGGTACTCTACCGAGGTTGACAAAATGAGACTCTGTCTAAAAAAAAAAAAGGAGGGACTTTACCTAACAAATGCAATCAGTATTCTTTGCACCCTAATTCTTTGCACCCTCGAAGAATCCCCAATGATAACAAATAATAATAATAACAATAAAGAACTCTGTTTCCATTTAACAGATGTAGAACGTGAGTTGACCTACCCAAGGGTCACATAGCCAATAAATGTTGGAACAGCTGTGATTAGAAACAAGGCAATCAGTTCCAGAACTCTTGTTCTTAATCACCACATTCCACCGCCTTTCCCCATGAATGTGTTTGCATAGTGACTAGCCTGATGCCCACAGAATCCCACAGCCTGGGCAACCCCCAACCTGGGCCTCACTGAAGTTTCAATTCCTCAGCAAAGCCTTTTCTAACCCCAGCCTGCATGAATTACTCTCTACAGAAAACTGGTTATATATATTTATATTTTATGTCTAAATTCCACTTCCTTTTTACCATTTTCTCTGTCTCCCCAACTAGACTATGAGCATTGAAACCCTTCCTTTATTTCATATTTTTTGTTCAAAAGAGATAGAGGGTCTCAAACCAGGTGCTGCATATCAGAGTCAACTGAGGAACTTATTCAAAATATAATAGTCTGCTTGGCGCTGGTAGCTCAAGCAGCTAAGGTGCCAGCCACATACATCAGAACTGGCGGGTTCGAATCCAGCCCAAGTCCGCCAAATAGCAATGACAACTACAACCAAAAAATAGTCAAGTGTTGTGGCGGGTGCCTGTAGTCCCAACTACTTGGGAGGCTGAGGCAAGAGAATCACTTGGGCCCAAGAGTCAGAGGTTGCTGTGAGCTATGATGCCATGGCATTCTACTACCCAGGGCAACAACTTGAGGCTCTGTCTCAAAAGTATGTACATTTTTTAATATATATACTAGATTAAAAGTGCTTATTAGATTAAAGTGCCGCCCCCAAGGACTTTGGGGCTGTGTCTCAAAAATATGTATTTTTTAAATATATATACTATTTAATATATGTTCTATATTTTTTTTAATATATATACTAGATTAAAAGTGCTTACTAGATTAAAGTGCCACCCCAAGGACTTTGAGAGCAAAGATTACCTTCAAATGTGTAGCATAGACCATACATAGACCATTTATATATATATATATATATATATATATATGTAAGTCTTCCTAAGGACTTAATTCAAAAAATTTTTAAAATTAAAATATATATACATATATATGGTAACATCTATCCCTGACCTACTGATCTGACTTCTTAAGAGCCCCAGCATCTATATTTTAACTCACCATGTTCTTTTGAAGCACAAATAAGTGTATAAACAACTTAACCTAAAATTCCTAGAATACTGTTAAGCAATTCCCCTCTTAAAATAGTCATAGATTCTAGTCATAGATGCTTTTCATGACCAGGTAGCTTCCCTCCCTGTACTTCCCATAGTTACTTTCAACACAGGCAGCCAGCACGTCTGCTAATATCTTTCTCACGTAGGATATTCCTTCACTCCTATTGAAACGGGCTCACCCATCATACCACGTTTTCTCCCAGAAGCCCAAGGAGCAATAACTTCCTCCTCCTTCCCCCTCACCTCCAAGGAGGCATTGCCTTTGTAATATGGTCCAGTAGCTCATTCCAGAAGTTTCTTTCCAGCTCTGAATTGTTAAAAAAGAATTTTCCTCTGCTGCCTGAGACTCACTGGTGGGTGTAATTTGTAGTATTTAATGCTTGGCCACCAGGAGGGCAAATGCAGGCAGGAAGATTAATCAAATTTGGAAACAATGAAGAAACAGTGGGTTCAGAGTGGATCAGTGCATGATGAGCAGCCTACAGTGTCAGACTTTAGGATGCAAAAATCGGACAGCCTGTGGCTGAGCTAAATACTTACTAAATTAAAGTGCCAATCTGCAGGCCGCCCCCGAGGACTTTGACAGCAAAGATTACCTTCAAACGTGTAACATCAATGTACCTCTCTGTCATGAACTGCAATGCTTTAAAAACTATAAATTCAACCTGGTATAGTTTTAATGTGGCACCAAGAATATGGAGGTTTAAACAAATGCTTCCAGCCAACAAAAGTTTGCATAAAATATAATAGTCATCTGGCTGACTTTCTTATTCTTCTAGAGCTAAGAATTCTATTTGCTTGATTAGCATTTCTCCCTGTAGAGTGCCAAGTATAGAATCATATATCACCACCTCAACATTTTGCAAATAAAGCAATAGAAGTTAGTATATGATATTGTAGTGGATTTAATAGCGTCCCTCAAAAAAAGTCCACCTGGAACCCATAGATGTTCTTATTTGGAAAACTGTCTTTGCAGAAGTTAAACATCTCCAGATGAAATCATCCTGGATTAACCAGGTGGCTGCTAATCCCCAGTCTGTCGCCCTGGGGTTGAGTTCCATGGCATCATAGCTCACAGCAACCTCAAATTCTTGGGCTCAAGTGATCTTGCCTCAGTCTCCCAAGTAGCTAAGACTACAGGCGTCTGCCAGGACACCTGGCTACTTTTCCTATTTTTAGTAGAGACAGGGTCTAGTTCTGGCTCAGGCTTGTCTCAAACACCTGAGCTCAGGCAAACCACCTACCTCAGCCTCCCAGAGTGCTAGGATTATGGGTATGAGCCCCTGCACCCAGCCGGTTGCACAGATTTTAGATACTAGGCATCTGTTCATTCTACAAACATTGATTCATTGATCACATCTTATGCCCCAGGCTCTGAGAACACGACAATGAGCCAGGCAGGTGTGTTCTAGCCTCACAGAGCTGACACACCAGGCAGAACAGTGGCCAGGCAGATGATAGAAAGCACCAGGGTAGGGTGAGGTCTATTATTTATTTTCCAACTTTTGATTTAAGGAAAGGACACAGGGAAATATTTCTTTATTAAAGAAATATCCTCACAGGCGTGACGATAACTAGCAACCAACACTCAGACTTCACGGGGCAGGAATAATGGGGAGCAGTGGCGACTGTGGCAACCTGGAGACAGTGCCTTAACAGGGCCACTTCATCAAGTCCCAACTGGAAATAATGCATTGCCAAGTTTCTATTTTCTATTTTTAAGAAAAATGGGAATTCCAGGTCTTTACTGCAATTTCCTTTAGATGAAGGCAAATGTTTTAAAAATAACCATATAAATAAATAAAAACCATACACAGACCATATAAACAGAGCAGTATATCTCACCCAGCCCTTGGATCTAGAGGGCCCCTGCTTCAAATATTAGTCAAAGGAGAAAGATCTCCACTGGGAACAGTACCATGGCTTCTCAAATTCATATATTGAAGTTCTAACCCTCAGTGTGACGGAGACAGTGCCTCAGGAGTTAAGGTTTGAAGAGGTCATGTGGTGGGTGGATCCCTAATGTAACAGGACTGGTGTCCTTACAAGCAAATGAGGAAACAGTGGACACACAGACCAGTGATTTTCAACCGGCATGTGGCAGCGTGCTGGTGGGCCATGAGGGTTCTTAAGTATGTCACCAATATTTTCAAAGATCATTAATTAAATTATTTTCAAAAGAAGTTCATAGCACAGTATCTTCTTTTTTCCTCTTTTTTTTTTTTTTGGAGACGGAGTCTCACTTTGTCACCCTGAGTAGAGTGTTGTGACATCACAGCTCACAGCAACCTCAAACTCCTGGGCTCAAGCCATCCTCTCCCTCATCCTCCCGAGTAGCTGAGACTACAGGCGCCCACCACGACACCCAGACTCCATCTTATTCTCACCACACGTGCTCTCATTCTGGACTGAATTTTGCCTCCACGCTCCCAGCCAAATTCATACTTGAAGCCCAAACCCGCAGTGTGACCATATATGGGGATGGGGTCTTAAAGGAGGCAATAAAGGTTAAAAGAAGTTTTAAGGATAGGCGCTGATCCAGCCAGACTGGTGTCTTTGGAAGAAATGGCAACACAAACAGATTAATACAATTTCTGTCTTGGTCTGCTCAGACCACTAAAACAAAATGTCACAGCCTCGGTGACCTAAACATCTATTTAGGGCATCTATTTCCTCACAGTTCTTGCAGCTAGAAGTCCAAGATCAATGTGCCAGCAGGGCCAGCGTCTGGCGAGTCCCTCTGCTTCTCACTGTGAGCTCCTCGCACGGCCTTCCCTCACTGTGTGCACCAGGCAGAGCTTTCTGAAGTCTCTTCCTATGAGGATTCCAAGCGTATAAGATCAGAGTCCACTTTATGAACTACTTTAACTTTAATTACTTTCTAAAAGCTGTTTCTCCAAGTACAGTCACAGTGGGGGTTAGAGCTTCAACATATGGATTGAGGGGAGGGGAGGCACGAAGTAGGCTGTAAAGATCTTCCTATGAACTGTACTGATCAAGGAACCTGGGGAGGTCTGAGTAAAGACTATTCTTGGAAACAGAGAGAGGATGTTGCAGTTTAGACAAGTCTTTCATCAAATAGAATGCCACAGTGAAACATCTGTAAGGCCTTCACAGTCCTGAACTGAGCATGCAGTGGGGAGTGTGTAAGGGACACACAGGAGGGACACACAAGGCAAAGAAGAGGCAAGTGTGTCAAACGCAAGAAAGCCAGTTAACAGAGAAGAATCATATGTCTTCCAACACCAGGCTTACTTAGATCAGGTAGAAAAGTAGAGGTTTCTGGCTGTTTCTATTGCTCATGCATGTATTCAGTGAGAGAAAAAACAAAATTTATAATAATCATTTTATGGAAATTCTAATCTTAGAGGGAGAGAGATAAGGAAGGGAAGGAGACAGGTTGCAAAAGCTAAAGACTCATTTAGGCATTCATTTATTTATACGTGCAGAGCATCTGCCATGTGCCAGGAGGTATTTTAGTTGCTGAGGATACAGCCATGAATAAAGCAGGCAAAGTCCCCATCTTCAGTGAAGAGAGATTATAAATAAACATGCAAATAGATCACATGTCAGTTGTGCTGGGAGGTGTGAAGAAAAGCAGAATTAAGGAAGATAGAAGTACAAGGGCTCTTCTTTATGAATGGTGATCTTAGAAAGCACAGAGCTGGAGGAAGTCAGACAGCCAACCATGGGGCTATGAGGCAGGGAGTTCCAAACAGAGGGAACAACAAGTGCAAAGGCCCTGAGGCAGGACAGAGGGCAGCATATTGGAGAAACAGTACAGGAGGCAAAATTCTCAGAGGGGCCACTTGATCTCCACGCCCCTGGGATTACTCCCAGGATTATATAGGTTCAAGGAATTTTTTAACTATGATTATAGATTAAGACTTTTAGTTAGAAATATTATCCAAGACCTCAGACTATACTACAAATCCATAGTGATCAAAACTGCATGGTACTGGCACAAAAATAGAGAGATAGATGTATGGAACAGAATAGAGAGCCAACAGATGAAACCAACTACTTACCGGTACCTGATCTTTGACAAGCCAACAAATGCTATAATTTAACATTATAATTCACAGTATTGTTGTACCTCAAACATTTTTAGTTTTCCAGATTGTTTTAAAAGTTGATTGATCAGATCCCTAAACTTGAACATAGGAATACATCTAGATTACAAAGGACTCAGAGGACCTTTCTAAAGGCACCAGACACATTCCCAAAAGAAACAATCTATGTTCACTGAGAAGCAACTGAAAAGTCTGAACATCTTGTTCAGTAAGAATCCATACCTTCAGCCTTCCAAAGAAATGCCTTCAAAAGTGCACATACGTTCCACTGTACTGCAGATTTGGTTCAAGAGCCATAGAGTAAAACTCAAGAAAACAAAATGTAAGTATATTTAACAAAAACAAGAAGCCAAAGAACAATTATCTAAGGATAGAGTTGAGATCAGTTTTTCCCAGAGAAATATGGACACAGCACCCAGATCCCCTAATGAAGCTTATCCTATAGCCCTACTTTATACAGATAATTGAGTACCCCCAATTTCAACTCAGCTTATGCCCCACTGTTAAGGTCCTGCAGATGACTCTGTTGGCCATAAAATAATCCATTTTGCCAAGATCCTCCCATTTTGGAATCCCGAGAGTTTGTTCTCCAAGTTTCAATTCTAATTCCTTTGGCTCTTCATCTCTACAAAGCAGAGAGAGATGCTGGACACAAAAGGTCACACATTGTAATGATGTGCACTGATTCCCACACAAGAGAATACTTTTCACCAAGAAGGAACAAGCTAGAGAGATATATATTACACAACATGGATGGATTTCAGAAACATTATGTTATGTGAAAGCAAAAAAGACAAATAGCCACATACTTTGTAATTCCATTTACATTAATTTCTAAAGTAGGAAAAGCTAATCTATAGTGGCAAAAAAGATGAGTAGCTGCCAATGTAGAAACAATTGATAGAAAGAGGTATAAAACAAATTTATTAGAATGATGGAAATGTTTCATGCCTTAGAGTGGTATAAATTCATCAAAACACATAAAACTGTACATCTAAAAGTTGTGCATTTTATTTTACATAAAGCACACTGTAATAAAAATTAATTTTATAAAGTATTTCTTAGCTACCACACCAAATACATGATCCATAAAATAACAAATTAGTAAGTTAGACTTCATCAAACTTAAGAACTTATGCTCTAGAAAGACCCTATTAAAAGAATGAAAGGGGGAAAAAAGAATGAAAAGATAGTTCATAAGCTAAGAGAAATCATTTTCAAATCACAAATCTGATAAAATCATATATTCTCATACCAAGAATATATGGAGATTCTCAAAAACTCATCATAAGAAAGAAAATCATTCAAGTTTTTAAATAGGAAACAAATTTGGACAGACACATCACCTAACGGGACAAGTAGAAGGCAAATACAACAACACATTGAAACATGGTTAACATCAGTCATTAGAGAAATGAACTTTAAAACCACAAAAAGATAGCACTGCCTACCTATTAGAATATGTAAAATTAAAACTGACAACGCCAAATGTTGACTAGAATGTAGAGCAACCAGAATTCTGATGGTGAGAACATAAAATCTTACAATTACTTTGGGAAAACTTTGGCAGTTTCTTAAGTCAAACATATATCCATTCATATACCTTGGCAACTACCTAAGAAATATGAAATCACGTATCTAAAGATTTGCACATAATTTCATACCAGCCCATTATTTGTACATAATTTCATACATAATTTTAGCCTTATTTGTATTAGCTAAAAGTTGGAAACAACTCAAAAAACATTTAACAGTTGAAGAGATAAACAAATTGTGGTACATCCATACAATGGAATACTCAGGAATAAAAGGACAAATTACTGATAATACAAAACAACATAGATAACTCTCAGAATAATAATGCTGAATCAAAAAAGCTAAACCACTAAAGCAATATGTACTTATGATTCCATTTATATTAATATAAAATATTAAAAAATAAAAACAAGTCACTGCCTACAGAAAACAGATGAGGGTTTTCTGGGGATAGGATGGGATTACAAAAAGGTGGGAGGGAAGGATTGCAAAGAAATGTGTGGGAACTTCAGTGATGGGTATGTTCAATATCTTGATTGTGGTGATCACAGGAGTATACAAATGTTTAACATTAACAAATTGTATTCTATAAATCTAAAAAGCTTACTGTATGTCAATCATATGTCAGTTAAGCTTTTTGCATATGTATTTAAAGCTCCAAACATTGAACATTATCCCCAAAAAGACAACTCAGGTGAGGTGCTCTAACCAGGCAGGCAGAGTGATGAGGAAACCTAAAAATACCATTAAAAAAGTGGGGAAATCAGAAGGAGTGCCTCGGAAACAGGATCCCTGTGGACAGACTTCACCTACTTAACGGTCTTGCCTGGGCAAGGGGTACACAGCAGGAGATGAATGCCAATGTCAAGTTCAATTAAATGTACTTATTTATAGGCACATTGTTTCAGGCTTGGCTAAATGTATTCAGCTCCTAAAGCCATGCCGATTCGCCTGCTTGTTAAATCACTTAGAAAACTTAGAATGATGACACTGACCTAAAGGAAGCATTTACAGCTATATTGAGTGAAAACTGATTATACATATGCCTACTTAGATTGAAAAGAATGAGTGGTGATTGGCTTTTCCTGTTAGCCTTTCAAACATATAAAATTTTGCTACTCATATAATATATGGAAGAAAGAAAAAGTAAAGAAGAGATAAAAGCACAGACAGCAATGATGGGAAAGCTGCTCTTTTTATAACATAAGGAATAGAAATCATGTGCTATCTAAAAGAGAAACGTAAAATTTAAACTTTAAACTATGTCTGAAATCTATAAAGCTGCAATCAGATCTCCTATTGGCAAGCCACAAGGACTTTGTGTGACACAGGGACAGAGGCAAAACAATCACTCAGACTTGGAACACTAAGCCTGGCTGCTGATGTAATAGGGAACAATGATTAAACTATCAATCAAACATATTTTTTAAATATGTTGCATGTCATAGCCAGAGATTTCAAACCCAGGACAAAATCTGGTGTTAGTTACAACAGAGATGAATTGGGTGGTCTCAGTACACAGATGATCACAAAATCAGCATAATGTGGAAATCAATTCAAGGACTATTTTCTTCATCTCCGCTCATGAAGATTCCAAATTAATTAATGTTATAGATTGGTGAGCCGGGGCCCTGCAAAGTATTTTATGCTATTCTCTAAGTTATTTACCATGTTTCAAAGAAAAAGCATTTAATATGAACTCTCTTCTCTATCTGTACCTAAGTATCTTTACTTTTTTAAACAATTGAATTCCTGGTTATTTTTTCCAGATGCACGGCACTTCCAGAATTTAAAAAAAAAAATGGGGTAAATTTCATTGCTGAACCATCTGGAAAGCCAGAAGAAATGAGGTTGGTCTCAGTGCCAATTCTCCCTAGAGCCTATTTCATGCTCACTCGCATCCAATTGAACATCCTTCTCTATATGGGAACGTTTAATTGAAATATTACAAGGTCCCATGTGATCACTTCCTCCTCAAGTTTGTTTCCAAGGAAAATTCTTCCTCTGCAGTTGAATGTTGCAGACTGCCTATCAGAAAATGAAAGTGTAGTATGATTCTCTTTATGTTACAACCTCCAGAAACCAAGTCCAAATTGTCTTGCCTGAGTATCATATTCTGGTTGGCCTTGGTGCCTAAAAGGAGAGGAACACTCTCCTTCGGAAACAACCTCTATTCCTTAGCTATTTTATTTCAATGTGCAAGCCACTGTAACATCTTTTAGAACTAGAGAAAATGTGTAGCTAAAACAAATGTAATTGAAACACAAATATTACATGTTATTTTATGTTTATGACTCTACCACAGTTTTCGTGTAACCCACCAATATTTCCCTCATTATCATGTGTCAGGCACTGTACGAAGTGCAATACGAGGGAAGGAACAAAATTTGGTTCCTTCCTCAAGAGACTCATGGACTGGTAGAGGAAAGAGACAAGAAAAATAGAATTTCTATGGATGGTTGTAAATACATTTAGGGATTTAAATTTCTCATTTCATCGAAATCCATAAGGAGCCTCAGAAAGACAGTTATCAGATTACAAGTGACAGCATACTTCTCCTTTCTTCTCCAATTTGTTTATCCAAGTTTATCATTCCCTTCTAGTCAACCTTTATTCACCCCTCCTTCTATGCAAACAAATGGTCTCAATTTCATATATTGTGGTGTGATCCTCATACCTGACACTGGATCATATGTCCCCTGTTTCAGCAATGCAATCATTAGATGCATTTGTGTCCAACTTTACACAGCAGCTTAAGCTGTTCTCTCGCCCAAAAAGCATTTGGGACTTTCCACCATCCGCTTCTCATACATCCAAATCTTGAATAGGCCTTTTGGCCCAGAGTAAGCACCACTTTTTCCTGGCCATGCCTTCTGTTCAGACAATGTACCACCCTCTGTGTTTTTTGAACTTCTAATGTGCTGGCAGAGAATTTAGACTCACTTTTACCTCCAGACCTCCAGTTGTTTTCTATATATTAATTCCATCTTTCCAACTAAACTCAGGTTCCTTCAGGAACCATATGCTTCAATCATGCCCAGAACACAAAAATGCTCCAAAAAAATATTGGTTAATCCTTACATATGTGGAAATTGAGGTCAAGTAAAACCATAATTTTTCTAAGCTAACCAGGCTAAATAATAAGTACCCATTAATAGCTACCATTTATCAAGTACTAATATGCCAAGTTCTATGTCATTCAAGATTAGAATAAAAACAGATTCCGGATTCTCTAGCTTTTGAGCAAGCATTTATATCATATGTTTTACTTAAATCTACCATATTATGATAATAAGTTTTATTTTCTGAGTATCTACTTTTTGCCAAGAACTATATATCAACTATTTCACTTTATCTTCACAAAACCATATGTAGTAAATATGATTACCATTCTTCAAAAAGGTTAAAGCACTTGCCCATGTGTTCATTGTATGAGACTGAGATTGAGGCAGGATTCTAAATGAGGTCTGCCTGCCTGCAGACTTGTGCTCCTTACCATTCCGCACCACCTCTAAATTACAAAAAAAGTTCATTCTTACATCCATTCATTCACTTATGAAAAGCATATGAGACCTGTTCATTCAGTTTAGACTCTGTGTACCCAGGTCCTCCCTGGGTCTAGATTATATAACTGAAGAGTTTGCAATTTCTCCTTGAAATTTGAGTTTTGAAGATTGAAAAGCCCAAGTTATCTGGCATTTTTAAAAATTGCGTAATCAATTTCCTGAACGTTTTGGGCTCACTGGATGACTAAGAACTGTACTCTACGTGGTACAGTTCCAAATCTCACATCTGGTGTTTTTAAATTGCTTTGCTAGGGTGTTGTTCATGTGTGTGTGTGTGTGTGTGTGTGCGTGTGTGTTGTTGTTGTCATTGTTTTGTTTGTTTAAATAAGCTGATATCAGATTCAGCATGAAAAGTCATTCCTTTGTCTCTGATCAAATCACTGGATCTATTTAATTGTACATGTTTAGAGGTGGAGGTTTCCCCCCCAACCTTTGCTAGTTTAACAAGTGGTTAAATTACCACTGGAGCAGGGAAATTTATTATAGAATGCATTTCTTCTACATACACACACATTTTGTTAATGCAAGTGGTAATTATTTATTTGTTTATCATCAATATTGCCTCAAAGATGGTGGGACTTTAATTACTCCCTAATTATCTAGACCCCTATTTCTTTATAAAGACTGACTTAAAAACAGCAGTTCAATAGCACAGACATTTTACAACTAACATTGATTTCTCCCCCTCCCTCATTTATTGATGGGCCATTCTCCCTCTTGTACTTCTTTTTCCATGACAAAATTATAAATGAGCTTGCTTATTCTTTTTAATTCTTTTAGTTAGCAGTAGCTCAGCTGGCCTCTTCATTTTCTCAGCCTCTTGTGGGTGTAATAATTCTGTAGAGATTCTCCTGTTTGAAACCTTCCCTGGGATCCATTTTCAGTAAATGTTCCTTCAGCCTTTACGCTTTACCATTTCCTGTCCTGTCTATTCTGTGCCCGCCTCCCCAAAATTACACTGCAAAATAATCATTCTAGCACATAAACTTCCTCACCTTATGCCAATGTACACCCCACCATTTCTTGTCATCCCTTTGTTCTCTCTGTAGCTTTAATATACCCTAAAGTTGTGGATACTCTATCACATACATTTCACCAGAAAAATAAAACAGATCGGTCAATGAATAGCATATGTATTTACCTCCAGTAGCCTGAGGAAAACAGAACTAATCAGAATACTTCTATAAATAGAAGCTGCACCAGTTTAATCTTTTTGGAATTTCCTCAAACCCAGCCGTTCCTCCCAAGGTAAGACTCTCTTCTTTGATTTGCTCTGTCCAAGGCCTAAGACCCTTGCTTATCCTCCATTCTCATTCCGAGGTCTGACATGTGCTTCAAAATGTGAAGTAATCTCCACTCAGTTAAACAGAAAGGAAAATAACCTTTCCACTTAAATAACAGAGAATATTTCTTTACTAACATCTGCCCCTTGGGTGGTAAGTTTCCGGAGCACTCCTTTCTGAAAGAGATCTTTATCCCACGTCTGAGTGTCCTAAAATAATAGAGACACAAACAAAAAAAAATCCTCTTATAATTTTAAACTTGACCCATGGCATGAGATGTGACAAAATACAATATCATACACGTATTAGTTTCCTATTGCTGCCACAACAAATTACCAAAACCTTGGTGGCTTAGAACAACACATATTTATTACCTTCCCATTCTGCAGACAGGAGGTCTGTAATGGCTCTCACTGGGTTGAAATCAAGGCAGCAGCAACTGCCTTCCTTCTGGGGCCTCTAGATGGAGGAGAATCTGTCTCCTCCCCTTTCCAGCTTCTAGAGGCTGCCCACAGATTTGGCTCTTGGCAAAGCCAGCAATGAATGGATGAGCTTCTCACTCTGCCCCACTCTGACACCCACTCTCCTTCTTCCCTCTTGAGCTAGAAGGAACCTGTGATTACGTTAGGCCCCTCTGGATAATCCAGGATGATCCTTCCATTTCAAAGTCAGCTAGTTAGAAACTTTCATTCCTCCTTGCCAGGAAATATAAGATATTTACAGGTTCTGGGGGTTAAAATGCAGACTTCTTTGAGGGACCATTATTCTCCCTATTATAAACAAATTTGGATATATTATTAAAAAACAAAAGAGCAGAAATCACATTTCCAAATGAATGGTATTTCCTTCAAAGTAGTCCCATTTGGGGAGACCACACATTTTTTCTACCCATGCTGAAAATATCAGAAGATTTCTTTTTTTTTTTTTTTTTTTTTTTGGTGCTATCTGCAAGCTTGATGGAACATTTTTTGAATATCTGTTGTTTTAACAAATTTTATGTGTTTAAATATGAACATTTGAAAACAACCAAAAATTCAAATGAAATCAAATGTATTAACTATCATAAATAATCAATAAGAAAATATCACTTAGAGTCAAAAATGAGATGAAAACAATGAAGTGAGATTAATATTTTCAGCAGGCTAAGTTTTCTTATAAACAATGTTAAAATTATAATAAAAATAAATCACCACCAGAGCACTCTCTAGATACCCCATACTATTCTAGGAGATTTACAGAAATGATCTGACCCCTGTGATGTAGGTATTGCTATTAACTCCATTTTCTATATGAATTTGAGACCAAATTCATAAAACCAAAGAGTTTTAATAACGTCTTTGAGGTTACCAGCTAGAACGTGGAGCAGCGAGGATTTGAACCCAGGGAATCTGCTCTGAACCCTGTCACCAGCAACACACCTACACAATTCTTCTATTTTCTTTACAACTAACTCTGCATTCCCCACTCACAACTCTCATTTATCTCAGTAGTAAAATAGTCTGCTAAATAGTAGGAAAAATATTTACATATAACACTAAAAATATTTACATATAACACTAAAAATGATAAAAGAAAAAAGTCACAGGATCTTTTTTGGCTCGTGCTTTGTGATATTTAATTTTAACAGACATGAGACAGAGACCAAGAGATGACTTCAGCAGTGTCTTGAAAACCTTCCTCTACAGATAGTCCTCAAGGTAGTTCCCTACTGCTTCACAATAGTGCAAAAGCAATATGGACATGACCTTTCAACGTCACAATGGGGCAAAGACAAGACACATTCAATGTGCTCCTTGGCTCACCATGGGGCTGCTATGTCCTGGGAGGGGGCTGAGTCCACATAATTGCATTGTCAGTTGAAGACACCATAAATCAAAAATGCACATTCAACTTATAATACTTTACTTTTTATTTTTTAAACAACAGAAACTTATCTCCTCACAGCTCTGGAGACTGGAAATCTAAGATTAAGGTGTTAGCAGGGTTGGTTTTCCTGGGGCCTCTCTCCTTTGCTCTCAGAGGGCTGCCATGGCCATGAGACCATGTCCTCACATGGTCTTTTTCTCTGCATGTGGACATCTCCGGTGCCTCTGTATCCAACTTCCTTGTCTTACAAGAACACTAGTCACATTGGATTATTTGTTCAACATAGGAATTTTGGGGGAACACAATTCAGTCCACAACAGTAAGCCCGGAAGCTGCCACCACTGTCTCAAAGTCAGGGCACATGTCCCACACTGTCACTGAGGCTCCAGTCCTCTCTGCCAAGGAACTTGCCTGTCTCATCTCTTTAACTGCAGAGGTGACTTTGGTTATCCACCTGAATATTAGAAACTTCAAGAGATGAAACAACTTGCCCAAGGTTGCTGACCAGAACTCGAATCTGGTCTACTGCATCTCAACTTAACATTTCTTTTTTTTTTTTTTTTTTTGGTTTACAGTGGATCTATCAGGATGTAATCCTATCAAAAAGTTGAAGAACATCTATAGAAAGAATCTAGTACCTCAGCTTTTCTTGACAACAATTCCGGGTACAGATGTTAAGTATTTCAAATCTCAAAATTTTACTCCGCCATAGAAATATGATGTATACCTATCTTTTTCTGAGACAGAGTCTAGCTCTGTTGCTCAGGCTAGAATGCAGTAGCATCTTCATAGTTCACAGGAACCTCAAACTTCTGGGCTTCAGGAATCCTCCTACCTCAGCCACCCAAGAAGCTGGGACTATAGGGGCTCACCACCAAAACTGGCTAATTATTCAATTTTTTGTGATGATGGGGTCTTAATTATTCAATTTTTTGTGATGATGGGGTCTCACTCTTGCTCAGGCTGTTCTTGAACTCCTGACCTCAAGCAGTCCTCTCACTTTGGCCTCCTAGAGTGCTAGGATTACAGGTGGGAATCACCATGCCCGGCCTGTAGCTGTCATGCTTATTAGATAAGTGGAGATGGAGGAAGAAGAGTTTCAGTCCTAGAGTCACAAAGACAAGTGTGATGTTCCAGTGACCGTGGAAAGGCTGAGAGAACCTAAAGCAGACTGGCAGCAAGTGGGCACCTCTGAGGTTCCTTTCTGGGATCAGGAGTCTTTGGAGAGCAGCTTGGGCCCAGCAGATATGTGCTCTTTGAGAACATGATACAAAAATAGGCAGACCTATTTCATCACCTTTTATCTCTGCAAAAATAAGTATGTAAAGACAACTTTATCCCTACAAATGTCCAGTCTGTAGGGGAAGGTCAAGTCCACATCCAATGAGAGGTTCATGTCATTTCTGGGATTTCTGTAATTCCCAGAATTACATTATCATGAACACCTCTGACTCTCAGCTCCTGCCTCTGCTCAGCTAGTTCAGTTTGAGGATCATCTTTCCTTCCTAGGTCTAAGTTATTCTCCATCCTGCATCAACCTCTATAATTTACCACACACAGAAAATAAAACATTCCCTCCTGGTAGCAAGGCATCAGTGTCTGAGTGTTTGGAAATACTGAAAAAAAAAAAAATACATTACCACATCACACAAAAACTCACATTTAATATCAGACATTCCATCATATAAGTTTTTGTCTATCCTCTATGTCTCCTCCCTTCTCATACCTTCCTCCTGAACCAACCCTATCAGGAGCAAAATATATTTTAACAAACTCATTTATCATGGTGTATTATATTTTATATACACACATATAATTTCCTTGTACAAGGTAATTTTTCTCCCTTCAGTCTCACAATACCAGGGTTTCCATGGAGTAATCAGAGTCTGAAACTTTGAAATTACCTTTGGAGGATCTCTGATGAATTTCTTAAAGATTATCTGCTCTCCCATTTCCAGCAGGAATGTTGTGGTGTGGGCTGGGAGGTTTAGGTGGTTTATATTGTATATAAAAATAAACAGATAAGGTAATAAATGGAAGTGTTATTAACTACTCTATTCTGGTTCTCACCTTGAGTCTATTACCAAGTTGTACCATTCCTCTATCCAAATTGCCTCTTAGCATTGCCCTCTTCTTTTTATTTCTAATTAATATAAGGGTACAAATAATTAGGTTACATTGTTTTTCTTTGGTACAAGTGATTAGATTACAGTGGTTTTATTTGGTTCTAATGATCAGGTTACATTGTTTTGTTTAACACACATGATTAGGTCACATTGTTTTTGTTTGGTAGATGAAGTCCACATTGTAGTTGAGCCCTTCACCCAGGAGGTGTGCTATATACCCCTCCATTGTTTCCGTTAGGTGAGAGCACCCCTAGCCCACCCCATCCCTCCTTCTATCCCCCCACACTTGGATGGGCATTGCACTCTTGCTGTCCAATTTCATGGACATTTCTAAGAAGCAAGTATACAGTACCTGAATTATCAACATTGTCTCCAAAGATGCCACTGTCTCCCCATTCAACCCAGAAACTACTGCTGGAATACCTTTCACAAATACTTGTTTTACATAGTATAATCACATCTTTGGTTAAGGGCACACAAACTCCATATTATTTCTTTAATGTACGTTATCACCCATCTGGCCATTTATCTTACCGACTTCATTCTCTCTTACTTCCCTATACAAACCTATCTCTAGCCAAGCAAATATGTTTCCAAACTTGCATCATTAATCTGGCTTCAAAAGCACGTTTGTTTTTTTTTTCACTTGCATCTCAGTTCTTGGGCCTGATATATTCCTTCTCCTTTTTTCATTCATAAATATTCACTGGTGCTTCAACAAAGAGGTCACACTTTCTCTCCTGTAAGATGTGCTCCCTGATCAATGCCACGTGAGTAGGACTGCTACTCTCTCCTTAGTTCCTTCATCAGTTAAAGAGCATGAATCTGGCCAAATCAGCTAAGACTACCTGAGCACTTTTTGCATACTAAAGATTTTGCATAAGGATTTGCTCATTTGTTCCTCACAAAAAACCTTGGCATGTATATTGTTACAGGTATTATCCCCATTTAACAGATGGGGAAAGTGATGCTTAGAGATGTTAACAATGTCCAAATCCACTAGTAACATGGCAGAGTAAGTCTCCGAACATGGACTGTCTGAGTTCATCACCTGTGCCTTAGCCACTGTAATATAAAACTTCTGGGACAGTTATATCACAGAATAACATGGAGTCATTTCTGTTTGTCTCATCTGTTAATCCATCTTGTCTATCTGAAAGCAATGGATGACTCCTTCTACTTTATGTATATTCCTTGTCTTTTTGTCCTTGGATATTTAACTTTTGAAGGGGGGCAGGGTGGACTCAAAGTGGAATGATGTAATGATGTTTATTTTTCTCACTTGGTTGCCTCCATGGGTCAGCAGCAGCTGTACTCTAGTAAGCTGATTTCAAGAGTTATTAATTATCACTTAAGACTAAAAGATTTATACCTTAAATTGCTACATGTGGCATAACTGAACTCCTGAAGCCCTCATCAGGCAGAATTTTTAGAAATTCTACAAAATCAAATTCTTTGCAGACAGCATAGGAAAATCATCTGCTCTGTTCCCTTATTCTCAAGGAATAAAAAAAATAAGAAATGTAGCATTTCTGTGAAATCAAATTTCTTCCAGAAAAATTCAAGAAAATAAGTGTTTCTAATAATAACATGTAGTGTTTACTTGAAAAAGTTCCAGAAGGAAATAATCAATCTTTCTTCTCAGACAAAATCAAGAGTATGTAACAACATTTTTAAAATATAACTGTTGTCGTGTAATTCGAAATGTACGACATGATGTTATGGGTCCCAGGTACATAGTAAAATGGTTACTGAAGCAGGGTAACATATCTGTCATCTCTGTCATCTGTTACTATTATTGTGACAAGAGCAGTTAGTTTATTTTTAAATTTTGGATACAATTTTATTAACTTTAGTCATTATGTTGTACATTTGATCTCTATACCTGTTCATCCTCTGTGTCTTTTGTTTTGTATCCTTGGGTCTAGATCTCCCATCCTTCTCCTTATCCTCTGCCTGTGGTAACTGTTCCATTTGCTTTTTCTATATATCTCAGTTGCTTTTTAGAAAATATTCCACATATAAGTGAGATCACACAATGTTTTTCTTTCTGTGTCTGGCTTGTTTGACTTGGCATAATGTCCTCCAGGCTCATTCATGTTATGATAAAGGACAGGTTAACAGTCCCCCATCTAGGAATATATCCAAAGGAAGGGAAATCCCCTCTTTCTAAAGGTGTGTTCATTGCAGCATTATCCAGAATAGCCAAGATGTGGAAATGACCTAAGTATCCAGTAGTGGACATGCAAAGAAAATGTGGTACATGTACAATGGAATATTATTCAGCTTTAAACATTGAATACAATACATAGCCACCTTCTTGATGATACATCTGAGTACACATTGCCAGAACTTATTATACAAAGTGTCAAATATTCCATTTGCTGGATGCTATTAGTCTTAATGAGCCTTTTGATATGGGGTAGCCTATACTAGGAAGTAAATTAATCAAAGGAAACAAGATAATATCTCTTTCTCAAAATTGTAATAGAATATTATTTGTAAAAGGTATAGAATAAACAAGTGATATGTGATTTATTTTAGAATCTCCTACCCACCATGGGTATTTGATAGATGTTGACTTTTATTCTACCTGTTCTTATTGGTTACATAATGATACCCACATTCAATTTTCAACTACCAGCCATGCCGAGTTTGAAGATTTACAATGGTAAATTTATGATTCCCCCCCACCATCACCTTGCAGTTTTTTCTACTCTGGAAATGCAAAATAATTTTTATATTGCTCTTCTTTAAAGAGCATACAGAAATGAACAAATCCACTGGTAGGGAAAAAATTATGTAAATGTTCTAAGGCATTTTGCATACAATTTTTAAAATGTGTATTATTTCAAGCTACACATTTTTTAGCTCTGTATAAGCAAAAACCTGGGAACTGGTGCATTTTTTTAGATGCATTTCTAAAAAAAAACTGGGCATAATAAAATGAATTGAAATATTTTCTTAGGAATTAGACATTTATTTTAGATTAAGTCACAGATGCTGGCTTCTTCACTTAAAATCACAAAAACGTTTTTACTATTAGACCCTCATGACTCTTAATTAGTTAAAGACTTAATGCCAGTTTCATAAGCCTGGAGGTTTTTGCATAGTTCATTATAAAAACAGAGTTTAAAGATAAAGACCAATTTTGGATAATGTTGATAAAAATCACTTAAATGGATAGAACAGTCAATGGGGCTCTGTGATTACATTAAATCTCCATCTGAAAAGAGAACACTATTAATTCTCAAAATATTCAGACTTTAAAAAATATTTAATATCACGTAAATGCAATAGGGACTATCCGATTCATTCCACGGTGATTTGGGCAGGAGGCAACCAGAGGCACGAGGAAAAGAGAGTACATTCATCCAAATAGAGACATTTGGTCACGTGAAAGAAGAGCAGGGAAAGAGAAGGGGGAGGAGGAAGAAAAGGGAGGAATGAGGAGGAAGGAGGGGAGGAGAAGTGAAAGTAATGTCTTCTGAGCATATTTAATTTGCCAGACATCATTCTAAGTAACTTGATACAAGTTACTGCTAAGTTTCGTAAGCCCCACAAGCAGATACCAGCACTACTCCCATTGTACAGTTGAGGAAACAAAATCGCAGCCATCTTGGGTTTACTTTTCCTATTTTTTTCTATTTCTCTCAAGCAAGTAGTTTGATTGAGTAAAAGAGGAAGAAAGAAAAGCAATGGCCAGGTGGGTAAGGTCACAGATATTTTCTTTCTGGGGTGGGAATGCATGCACTATATATATTACCTACATGGGTTCTATGCTTGTTTTCAGGGACTCTTCTACTGCGATCAGTGTGAAAATTTTTCTTTTCTCAGAAAACAGGAATTTCTAAACACCACCAGGCAGGGCAGCAACCTACCAAACTGAGCCTCTGTTCAAATTAGGAAAAAGGATTCCATTCTGGAAAGGAGTCACAGAAAAGGCAATTCTTCTTAGCAGATGAATTAGAAAAGGCACCCACTCCAGTTGGATCAGGTAGAAAAGACTGTACTTCCTCTGGGCTAAAGTTATCCCAGGTCCAGGCTCACAGCTTAATACGTGTGAGTCTGGCCTCCAACAGCCAGGGCCTGATGCTCTTGTGCAGGACACAGCCTGCTCAAGAAATCACATTCTGAGTCCTGGGACCAGGCAGGAACACTGGTTTTGCTTAAAGTCTTCATGCTTAACTTACTTTGGACCCTCGTTTTTCACCTTCTTTAGCACTCCTTTGAACTTGAGATCCAGAAATACCTTTAGGTCTAAGCATATTCTGCTCCTTTTTTCTTTTTTTCCAGGTTCATAAAAATATAGAATGCTTCACAAATTTGCTTGTCATCTTTGTGCAGGGGCCACGCTAATCTTCTCTGAGTCATTCCAATTTTAGTATATCTGCTGCCAAAATGAGCACCATATTCATCTTCCCTGGGCTTCTAAGCCCTTGCCCATCTGGTTAACTACCATTCAACTCAGTTCTAATGTCACTTTTCCAGGAAGCTGTCCCTAAAGGGAAAGTTAAGAAAGAAAACATACAACAAGGCAGAGACTGCTGTTGGCCTGAAGGAAACATCTAATAACCAAGAATAGCCAAATTTCCATCTGAGAGTCAGACTAAAAAAGAGAAATGTCTGAGTTTTAGTTCCTATTGTTTCCTCCATTTACAATAGTTTAAATGGTGAGAAGTACTCATGTGCTTCCAATATTTACTTATTCTACAAATGTGTTTGCAATTCCAGCTATTTCCAAATGGGAAGTGTTGGGCTTTGGTGTCAGGCCTAAGTGACCACTGGTAAACTCCTTGAAACCTCAGTTTCCTAAGCTATAAAAGGAACACAATAGAATACCTTAGCAAAACCTTATAAGATGCTCTCTAAATTTCATCCCCTTCCCTTCCCCTAGATAATGTGGAAGATACACTTACATATCCCCAGCACCATTAATCTACAAACTTTTAGAGCCAAAACATGACTTTCTCACCCGACCTCCACCTTATTACAATAATTAACACATAAATATTTGCTTAATAAATTAGTTGCTGACCAGTAGGCAAGATGGCCATCTGAAGCCAGCTTTCCACAGAGGCTCCCATCCAGAAGGAGAGTTAAGGGACAGTTTAGTAAGACATAAGCTGATGGTTTGAAGCTGAGCCAAGAGAGAAGATTGAAGAGCACATGTCACCCCTGATGAGGCAAGCTGCAACCCCAAGGAAACAAACAATAGGTAGAAAATGCATTGCCAAGCAGATGGGAGTCCCCTCCCCCTTGAGAACAGCTTGCGGTACACTTTCTACAAACAAGTGAGTAGAGTTCAGATCTCCTCCTATTTTATCCCACTGGGAGAGACCCTCTAAAAACCGGAACTCTTTCCCCCAGAGAGGACCCACTAGTGTGCCATGGCACTCTCTTGCCAGGTATAAAACTGAATATATACTTTATCCACAATTCTGAACTCCCAATACTCTCCTCAACTCTCACCCCGAGGTCTGGAAGCCTGTCCCCCATGGAGTCCAGATTCTTGGGCATTTTCCTGAGAGGTGTGGACAGGGTGTAGGCTGTTACAAGTCTGTGCTAAGTCAGTGGCATGGGTATAAAGCAGGGACTGTGGAGTGAGGGAGCCATGCTAGAGAGGGAGAAACGGTGCCCTGTGGCACAGCGCAGCAGCAGCCATGGCAGAAACAATAGGGGTCACACCCCTGAGGATATTTTGGAGAAACATTTCTCCCCTCTCTTAGTAACCAGAGAGAGCCAGGCGTCTACTCTGGTGGCATCCATGGGTGGAACAGATCTGGGACAAAAACGCAGGCACCGTGAGCAAAGGGTATGCCTGAGGCAGTACCTGCCCAGGTGGGGTGCAGCAGGGACAGAGACTAGAATATGCATGCAGAGGTGGCATACTCCCAGGGCAGGGCTGAGTCAGAATTGCTGCTTTTGTGAGCCCAAGATGCACCTGGCCCCCAGGGGAGCATAGCTGGAACAAAAGCAGGGGTGGCAGTGGCAGCGGCCCAAGGAGGGGCAGGAACTAAAAGTCCTTTGTTAGCTCTAACTGTGCCTGCCCCAACACTGAGTGCAGTGGAGAGAGAGATGCCAGCTCTGTGAGAATTGGTGCAGCAGCAAAGGCACAAGGCAGGGCTGAGTCACAGTTTCTGTGAACTCAAACAGTGCCTAGCCCACAGGGGAATATAGCCAGGATAGTAATGGAAATTCCAGGAGAATATAACTGGCAGAAACATCAATCAGGGGTGGAGCTATAACTGACTGAAACTCTCCAGCTCCCATTAAGCACCTAAGGTAGTCAAGCTTCGGTTACCCCTGCCAGCTGGTGGCAGAGTGTGGCTGACTGTCCAAGGAGACATAGATCTTTCTGTGGCTCAGGCAGATCCAAACTCCTGGAGCATCTGCTTATTGGAGGGAACTGGGTCACAGCCCTAAGGGGTTACCAGTGACTTGGTGTGACAGGTGGGGAAGGAGGCATCAACCTTCCTGGAATAACCTAGAAGGGTGGACCCTTCTGACTCCATAGTTAGCCATGCTGACCTGCCAGCAGACCCCTGTTATCTAGTTGCTGGAAACCTTTGAACTCTCCCACTTGAGACTGGGTATTGAGTGGGACAATTGATTTGGAGCTCTTGACCTGGGCCAATCACCCAAGGATCATCCAAGGCAGTACATTAGTTGTGTTATTGTGGGAAGGTTTTATTTTCCTTTTCCAGTTGTTGCCCATAGGGGGTGGTGTGTCTTGGTTGTTTATGCTTGGCCATAACTAAGACTTCAACCCAGAATAACTGATTTACTAGGATTGGACAGAGACCAGCTGAAAACAAGACTGAGCTACTCAGCCCCACCACTCCAAATAGGTCCCCAGTGTCTCAGGCTATAGTACTGTATGGGGCCTTTGCAAAGCTGTAGGGGAAAAGCTACAGTCACTAGTCCCAGCTTCTGGGCAAAAGACTGGTTAATCACTACTCCAGTAGCCCCCAGTCCAATTTCACCTTATCTGCTCATCTAGCCAAATAGTGAAAAATAATCATGGGGCAGAAACAGCAGAAAAACTCTGGCAACATGAATAATCAGAGTGGATCAACTCCACCAAGGAACAACAAGGCAGACATACCAGAAGATTCCATTCATAAACAAATGGCTGAGATGTCAGAAATCAAGTTTAGAATTTGGATGGCAAATAAGATTAACAAAATGGAAGTAAAGTTGGAATTAGAAATTCTAGGAATAATTCAAAAGTTGTCTCAAAACTTCAATAAATTCAAAGATAAAAATCACCAAATATTTTGACACATTGAGGCAAGAAATTTCAGCCATCAAAGATCTGAGAAATACAGTAGAATCCCTCAGTAACAGAATGGAGCAGGCATCTCTGACACTGAATACAAAGCTTTTGAATGCTCCCAAACACTCAAAGAGGAAGAGAAGTGGAGAGTAAAACTGGATCATCCTCTCAGAGAGCTCTGGGATAATTTGAAGAAAACTAATATTCGCCTCACAGGAATTCCTGAAGGCGATGAGGTGACTTCAAAAGGCACAGAGGCTCTTCTTCATGAGATAAAAAAGAATTTTTCAGACATGCCAAAAGATTCTGAAATTCAGATATCAGACAGTTTCAGAACCACAGCACAACTCAACTTGAATAAGATATCTCCTAGGCACATTATAATTAACTTTGCCAAAGTTAAACTGAAGGGGAAAATTCTGTAAGCAGCCAGACATAAGAAAACTATAACCTACAAGGAGAAGAATATTACAGTGATTGCAGATCTCTCTGGGGAAACCTTTCAAGCTAAGAAGGCGGTCATTGACTTTTAATCTCCTAAAACAAAATAACTTTAAATCTAGGAACCTATATCCAGTGAAACTGAGTTTCATTTATGAAGGAGAAATTAAATACTTTGATGATGTGCACATGTTGAAGAAATTTTCCATAACTAAACCAGCTCTCCAGGATATTCTTAGATCTATCCTCCATAATGACCAGTACAATACTCCACCACAAAAGTAAACTCACTCAGAAACTTTTGATCAAATTCCAATTTCCACAGTGGCAAAAGGATTTAAAATGTCCACTGGACTTTCAAAAAACATAGTGAGACTTTGTCTCAAAAAAAAAAAAAAGAATAAATCTAGAATAAAGTACTACAAATTTTGAAAGTTTCCCCAAAGCCATTCCAGAACTAATGTTTTACATTCTTTCTTCTTTTTCAAAGTATTCTAATTATTATTATTTTTTTTTTTTTTTGAGACAGAGTCTCAGGCTGTCACCCTGGGTAGAGTACCATGGCGTCATAGCTCATAGCAACCTCAAACTCTTGGGCTTAAGTGATTCTCTTGCCTCAGCTTCCCAAGTAGCTGGGACTACAGGCACCCACCACAATGCCCCCAAATCACTTTGGACTCTGAAAGATATCAGCCTCTATTTTTCTTGGTTCAGCCAGAGCAAATTTGCAGTAAGCTGCAACCCCCAGGGATACAGTGAATGCTCCAATAGGTGTCTGGCCAGAAAGCCATGCATAAGAGGTTTCATTGAACCACTGGAAACCATGGTAGCTATTGTCCTTAATAGGTATGTCAACCTTAAGTAATGACATCCAGAAAATACAATCAAGTATGGAGTTTGAGCCTACAGCTTGATGCTTGCCACCCAAGAAGACCAATTTCAAGTTGCTCTGAATACTCTCATTAGTAGCAGTTATAAGTGGTTTGTCTTAATTTTATTTTTAAGTTTGGTTTTTACCACTAATACATATAAACAGAATGGAAAATCTAGAAGTAAAATTTTCTCCCAACAACTAGGAAGATGAGTTGTTCCTTTTGGTTTCTAAAGACAAGAATTATTCTGAGTGGAGTTTCTGAAATAATATTTACATTAATTCTGAAATGTAAAAACATTCATGAAAGTAGAAAGTAGGAAAAGAAACTAAAAACCAATCTAGTCAAATAAGGGGTTTTCAGGAGTAAAACTAATCTTACCCCTTGATTTTAGACTTCTTTTTGACATAGTTTTGGGTCACACCTTCAACATATATTAATGTATCCTACCATAAAAAGTATTTATTTTACTATTAATGTAAAATTAATTTAAAGAGCCAAACTATATTTATTTTCCTTCTGCAGTTCTCAACTAAAATTATTAAATAAATACTGTAAACTTTGAATATATCAAAAGCAAGCTGTTAAGTTAAATCTTTTACTAACTCTAGACTACAAATACCATTTTTGGTTTTTTAAATAAATCCACTAACCAGAAAAAAATTTACCTTCTAATAATATTTCTAGTGTAGTATGTCAGTTAGGATTATTGATTGTAGGCCACAGATACTAATTTGGATAGCTTAAAGAAAAATGAGAATTTATTGGAAAATATTTAGAAACTCAGAGAATTTTTCAGAGAGGGAAAAATTAAGTTTATAATAGATAGGAACCTACATTTATCATCCCTTCAAGACTACCCTCAATTAGCAAAAAGCAATTTCCCAAAAAGTAATTGGATTGTTAATAGGAAGGGGAAAATATGCTGCTAAGGGAGATTTTAAGAGGCATATGTAGCTTACTGTAATTATTCTGGAAATAGTCTTACGGTTTAATGTGTACATTGAATCTGAAGTTCTCCAATAAAATGCAAAACAAGCTAACATCATTGTAAGAGTTCTATCTTCTAACCTCATTAGAAAAATTTGATTTTGTTACAGCACCTAAAGTATCCTACACATGTTCTAGACCCATAAATCCAATTTCCAAAGACCAGATATCAATTTTAGTGTACTTTAAATGTCCACAACTATTTTGACAATATGTTAACTTTATGAAACAACGAATTATGTGATTAGTAATCATTATACTAGAATACTCACAGAATATATATAACATCTAAATATTATTCACAAATGTAAGTTTTTACTGATTAACAAAATGCATTAAACCTGACTGCAAAGTGATTACTAAATGAAAAGCTATTATGAAATGTCTACTTACTAAAAAGGAAACTTTTTCTGTCATAAATATCAGTCCTTAAGGCACATACAGCAACTATTATAAATCATTTTCATCAAGTTATCATCTCAAGCCTCAGATAACAGCAAATAATATTTCTGTACAAATAATGAAACTGATAACCAGATAAGTTAATGGACATGTCCAAGATAATCCTAACTGTGAATAAGGAAAAGTTCCACTGTACCTCCATAAATTGGAATAACTTTAAGAAACATCCACTCTACGAATTACAACATATGATGGACTAAATATTTCTGTCCCCTCAAAATTTATAGGTTGAAGCCCTAACCCCAATGTGATGGTATAAGAAGGTAAGGCTTTGGGAAATTAGAGATTGATGACCTAATTAGTGTGGGGTCTCTTGATGGGATTAGTGTCCTTATAAAAAGAGACCAGAGGGCTGGCTGGCGCTCTCGTGCATGTGCGCTCTCTCTCTCTCTCTCTCTCTCTCTCTGGCCCTCTCCCTCTCCCTCTGTCTCTCTTCTCCCCCCTACCCATATAAGAATAGAGTGAAAACCAGTCACCTGAAAGTCAAGAAGAGGACCTTCACCAGAACCCAACCACACTGGTAACCTGATCTCAGATTTCTAGCCTTCAGATCTATGAAAAATAAATTTCTGTTATTTAAATGATCCAGATTAGTATTTTATTATAGCAACCTATACTGACTAAGAAAGAATGCTTTAAAGGAAAACTGTAAACCACGTTAAGGGTGCTGCAAGAGAAATACACACTATTTATAACTAACAAAAAAAAAGGATGTTAAGAAAGATTTAAGACACTTGTTCTAATCAGCTGAAAATGACAAATACAGAATCATCTAGATTGAGAAGAGGATTTGTTTATCTTACAAAATCCAGTCAGAGGCAAAAAATAAATGGTTGCAAATATTTCAACTTTAGGCAAGCTTATCTAAGAAAGAAATATATATGGTTATCACAGAATATTCTATGAATTTTGTTGTGAGTCACACAGTTCAGTCTTTGGTTCTATTCTCTCTCTATGCTACTTCCCTGGTAATGGCATCCAATCATGCTTTATGTACAATCAATGGTTTCAAATTTAATATTTTCAAGCCAATCACCTCCAAATATATTTATAGTACAGACTCTCCATCAAATTCCAGACCCATATATTACATTCAACTGCCTCCTCAGTATCTCCTTTTTGATGTCTAAAAGATACCTTAAGCCAGGCACAGTGGCTCATGCCTGTAACCCTAGCACTTTAACGACTTTGAGGCAGGAAGATCATTCCAGCCAAGGAGTTTAACACCAGCCTGGGCAATAATAGCAAGACTCTGTCTCTACAAAAATGAAAAATTAGCCAGGCCTGGTATTGTGTCCCAACTACTTAGGAGGCTAAGGCAGGAAAATTGGTTGAACCCAAGAGTTAGAGGCTGCAGTGAGTTATGATGATACCACTGTACTCTGAGCAACAGAATGAGACCCTTTCTCAAAATAAATAAATATCTCAAATTCAACATACCAAAACCAAATTTAATCTTCCTTGTAAAATTTTCTTCCTATCAGTTGATAACAACTCCATCTTCCCATTTGCTCAAACCAAAAGTCTTAAAGTCATCTTTGATCCTCCTTTCTGTCATCTCCACAAAGAATCCACCAGCAACTCCTATTTACTCTAAATTACATTCGGGGGGTAGAGCAAGATGGCAAACTATAAACATCTCCCTACTAGCCACATGTGGCAAAGCAGGGGAAGAAAACTCCAGCCATCTCTGGCTGGGGGGACCTACCTGGAGACATCACTGCACAGAAATAGTGAAGCACGGGTGGATGACAGGCCAGTGAGGAGGTCTGGAGCAGAGGAAAACCAGCACAGAAGGCAAGTATGTGAGAACAGGTGGCCAGCCCCCAGAAGACTGGGGACAGGAAGGGCTGTCCTGCAGTTTCTTAGTTTTGGACTAAAATTGCTCACTGGAGCTGCCTTGGAAGGCTTAAATGAGTGAGTGGACTGCAACAGTGTCCAGCAGCAGGTTTGAATACTGCCTATGGTGGATCTACCAGCAGCTTGGCTGCTAGCTGGGCCACCACTGGGAAGGCTGTGTGGGACAAATGATTTGCAGGGTCCTAGGGCACTGCTGACTCTGGCATCCCTGCTGAGGTCAAGTATCCACACTTGCAGTAAGCTGAGTGGCTCCAGCACCCCTAGGGATTGTTTTCAGGGAACACTGTGAGATGTGTCTCCTAAGGAATCTGGTGAGAGCTTTAGGATCCCAACCCTACAGGGACTGAATGCTGCCCAACCAGGCTCTGATTAAGGGCAACTAAGGCAGGAAGACAGGATCCAATCTCCTCAGCAACTAGAGAGTGGTTTCCGGCACTCTGTTCACACTACCACAAGCTGTAGTGTTATCCATCTCCTAACACTACAGTGCCACCTGGTGTCCAGGCAACATATTGTAATATATGTCTGTGTACATATGTGTATACACAAATACACACACACACAGTTGTGTATATATATATTCCTTTTCTTCCCTTTTTTGTTGTGGTGGTGGTTGTTATCTGAGGTTTTTCTTCATTTTTGTTTGGTTGGTTATATTTTTATTTTTTCCTTTTTACTTTCTTCAATAGCAAGGTCTTCCTCATTTTTGCTGTTTTTCCAGTCCCTTTTATTCTTTCTTTTTTATTTCTCTCCTTTTTCTCTCTTTTGGTAGAAATTTTTCTACTTTTCTCATCTATCCTGCATAAATTTTTCATAAACAGCTAAGATACCCTTTTTTCCCTTTCTCTTATATTATTGTATTTTTAATTTTATTTTTATTTATTTACTTATCCTTTTCTCTGATTGTTGGGGGTTCATGGCAGAGGCTGGCTCAAGGAGGTCATCAGCTCACAGTCTAGGCTGTCCTTCTAGCCTTGGCCTTGGAAAGATAGTATTAGGAGTCCCCATTGCTGAATTTTTCTTTTTTTTTTTTTTCTTTCTCTTTATACATTTGGCAGACATAGGATCTTACTTTTACCCAGGCTGATATGAACATCATGGCCACAAGGCACTTGCCCAGCCAAACCTCTAAAGTTCTGGAATTGCTGGTGTGGCCATGACACCCTACTGAAAAACACTGTTCTCTCTTTTGGTCCCTCTTCTATCTTTTTCTTTTCTTTTACCCCAAAATTAAATCAGTAATAAATTA